>JAQJVL010000261.1:355000-491290 GCA_035578905.1 Stictocephala bisonia
TAGACTTTGAAAATGCCTAATGGACTTAAAAAAGTTTTTTAGGATAGTTGGTGACTCTTAACTTCCATTGGATGATGGTCCACGAGGAGGTCAACAAAAATATTAAAACTAGCACAGGTAATATGTACATAATTTTAAAGGGGTTGTGTAGCACAGATGAGTACCACAAACACTACTTTAAAAGAATGATCCAGTACAAAATGGCAGATGTTCAAAGATTTGAATTGAAATAAGTGATGCTTAACAAATATTTTTAGAGTAAATGTTTGAATCGCTAACTCTTTTTCATGACTGACTTCATTATGTACATTTGTGTGACATGCATAACGCATGTAGCAGCATTTTTTTCTTTGATTTAGTAGTGCACTTGAACTGTGGCTCCTAACGCAATGTCTTAATACAACCAAGAAAATTTTCAAAATCTGCCATTTTGTACTGGATCAGCCTTTTTAAGTGCTGTTTGTGGTTTTCACCTGTGCTAGACAACCCCTTTAAAATGATGTACATCTTGACCTGTGCTAGTTTTAATATTTTAGTCGAACTCCTCGTGGACCATCATCCATTGGAAGTGAAGAGTTACCAACGATCCAGAAAAACTATTTCTTAAGTCCAGTAGGCATTTATAAAGTTTAACTTTCCAAAGTAGAGCTAAGAAAATACTAATAAACCGACTAAAACAGGACTTTCATTGTCTTTTTAAAACTTTAAATCAGCGCCATTTTTTAAAGAGCGACCATTTTGTGGGTTTTTATTCTACTAATACAGACCTTTAATTTGATGTACTACTTGACCTATGCTCTCATTTAAGATTTTCTTCTGACTCCTTGCGGGGTGAATATTACATCTTAAATTCACTCATAGAGTATAATTATGTAATGATTATAATTAAGTTTCAGAACTACAAGCATAAAACACAAACTGTCTGGGAGAGTGCGTTTCAGGGCCGTTGCACTTTAGAACTTCTTTGTTGTTTATCTATCATCTCTTTGTTGGCCAATTCTCACTTCCTTCGACGCCTTGTTGCTTTGTCTTTAACTTTGTCAATCTTACAAATGTTGTTTACTGTTTAAGACAAATGACCTTATTGTAAGTAAGATACAATTATAATTTTTAATTTTTTCTTTATTTTAGAGGTATGACTGAATAAATATTGCGAACTATTACAGATTAACGTTCAGTGTACTCATTGTTCCTAAGGTCAATTGATTCATAGAGAGCCCATTTATATAATCCATAATAGGACAATTAAGAGACCCACAGATTATCTGGAAAGTGAACCACGTGGTTTTATTCTCTTCATTTAACTGAGAAGTTTTATACTCAGTTTTCTCTCTCTCTCTCTTCTAGACTTTGGCCATGACACAACATGGACAGTCTAAACTTCTCCAGTGTGTGTAGTGCCTACGCTGTTATAGCCCATCTGGCACAGCATTAAGTGGCCGTTGTAACTGTGAACAGGACTGAGAACAGAAACGATACCGCAGGGAAAAACTAATTTGTTTTCTACTCACTGCTATTGCCTAGTAGAGTAGCTCCCAAGTACAGTACAACCAGATCTCGTATAATGGTTATAGCAAGCTCTACGCCACGATGGTAGAGATGTTGTTTAAACAAACTCCTGTTAACAAATCTTGTAATCGTACAAAAGCGTCATGAAAGCAGTTATTCAAATAACTTAAAAGCAACTACATATGAGTTATGCCTGAACACGACGACAAAATTCTTCTTTTGCGACATAACCAAACCAAACGTTTTCATTCATCTTGTCAGAAAGTAACTCGATCTTTCCTTTAATTCTTTGTTCTAAAACTACGTTCCGATCAAAATGAAAATGTCTTAGCTGATTATACATTTTAGTTTTGTTATACAACACTCATATTTAAATAAGTAGTACCAAACTCATTGGTAGTTCTATGTTTATCGAAGAAAATCTTGTAGCCAATTTTGAAAACAAACTTACCAATTTAATCAATTCCATAAAAACTACAAAGTGTTTACAGTTAAAAAGGCTGTAGATGAAAGGTACACACACATTATAAACTTTTCAAACCAACTTTTGGTAAGAATCATTTTCTGGGATAATTTTTCGACATACAGTTTTATCAGCGTTAGGACATTTTCTTGTTTTAAATCATGTATTAATATGCATTCATGAATTGGTTTCCCTAAGTGTGCCTAGGTAACACGATTACTTTACTCTAATTAGAACTACGTATGTAGAAGTATTTACTTCCACCATGGAACCACGCACCATATTAAAAATGTTACTAGTTGTTGGATTTTAAATAAAATGTTATATTGGAAGAACCCGTAAGTCCGTTAACTTGGAACTCTTAAAATAGAACGAAATATTTTTCAAAAGATTATCTTGGAATGAAATATCAAGGGAAATGGATTTGGTTATGTATTCAGTTATTAGAGATAATTTTGTTAACCAAATTTGTTTAATGTCAGTCAAGGACAGCCAGCTGATGTAGTACTCACAAAAACAGCCCAAACATGTTTTTCAATCATTTAATAACGACTCGCAACGCAAATTAGCCACATTGCATCATTACTTAAATTTTAGTTCATATGCTGATTTACACATGATATGAAGTAAAGGAAAGCATTGAGGAGATTGTGGTATGGCCACAGGTGACTGAAGCTATTTACTGGTTCTGTAAGTACGGGTAGCGGTCCCTGTCCACCTACTCGCACTCAATATATTGATGTTATCAACACGTACATTTTCTAGGAGTAGATGGGAGCTTTCACGTTTTACATGTACTGTACTTTCTTGCGTTTCAAGAATATGTTATAGTTTCTATTTGCCATACTGACGGGACATGTCCTGCAGATTTTAAATTTTGAACCATCGCACTTTTGACTTTGTGGGATTATAGGACTGTACTATTGCTCCCCTCATTCTATATATTTTAAGGGCTCGTGTTTTCCTTTTGGTTTTGTTGGGTTCTTTATCGTTTCATAGTCATTTAGAACACGTTATTTTATGTACTTTAATAAGGTTTATATTTCTAAGCAAGTTTGTATGAGATATTTTGAAATAACATTTAATATATGAGTCTGTTTAATTTTAAGTTTTTTGGTCCAATTTAACAATTAGTGTCTATTTGCATACTTCTCTGTAGTTAATCATAGCAGTTATTTTGTAACTGGTTTTTACTCTTCATCAAAAGCAAAGCTACACTCTTGCTATATCATTTTTGTTTTATTTCATGTCTCTTTTGTGACTTGTTATTATTTCCTTGTCTGGTGGTCTGTGTTTCAGTTCGACTCGTACGTCCGGTCGCTGCAGATCGACCCCGAGTCACCCCTATTCCGGTTAGTCACGGATGGCCAACTACCCCTACGGCAATGTCTACACCCCGAGGCCTGCTCCAAGAACATCCAACTGCCCTCCTACTACCATATGTTCCACGACCTCAGGAAGGACTTCCGCGCGTTCTACAGCGCTCCCGACGACGCGGAGCTCAATTCGGTCACGGATCTCGTCGATTGTATCCTTTTCTTGAACTAGATTTAAGTGTAAGGAGGGTTGCTTTTGACAATGAAATGTCTGGTGATATGTGTGACTTGGGATTCACATAATTATGTATAGTTCATTTATACGGGCTTTTATAGTTCAATGTGAAGTGTTAGCGTTCACTTTACCGCTCTTAAAGCACCATCTTATAAGTTCCGTGCAGTGTAGAATCTATAGGATAAACAAAAGAAGACCGGGAGTAATTTATACCTACAACATTTCAACTTTGAATCTGAGAGGATGAAGCGCTTACTGACGCTTACTCGATTGTTTATTTTATTCCCAGCGTCTTAACACTCCCTACCATCTAGAGAGTTGGCCTTGAAATTGTTATTCTTTTAGAACCAATAAGTGAACTGAAAACTAGGATTTTCTGATTCGAATAACATCATTATACGATCATTAATATTGTGTTTCAGTCTCCTGATAACCGACCGGGCTCTGGTAAATTTGGTTATTTTGATTCCATCCTAGTTCTCCAATTTCCGTATGAATGTTTAATTTTCTTTTAAACATTGGCCTACAAGCCTGTTCGTGCAGTACCGACCGTTACCTCAGTTGGAGACTTGAACCTTGCATACGCACTCCGTTGTCAAAAGCCCACACAATTGAGTAGATTGTTATATTGTATACTAATATGATTTTCTCGTTGGAAGTTTATACTTGAAGTAGCTGCGATATTGCCCTTTCCTTCTATGCGCACTTGCATGTCCTTCCAAAATCAGAGTTCCTTTCGGTACTACCGTCTATCCAAAAGATTCAGGCGCATTATGTCCGGATTACACGCAAACTTCGCCGCATTGGATGACGAATGTTTCTGTTCTACCTTGTCATATTTCCTACATAAGATGCCCAGAGCAGAGCCTACATTCGTTTTATATAAAGATTTCCAACCAACCAATCAAGACATACCACTCTCGGACTCATATCTCGATACGTCATATCCATACAACTCTATGCATATGGCCCTAACCATACTCGCTATGTGACTCAGGTTGGACATATACTTTTGACGCTCGAATTGGGCACAACGTACCCACCACACCCAGCCGACCGGTTTCTGCAACCTGTTGGTTTGCGATGTTGCCAAACCCCGTTATCCCATTGTATGAAAATGTTAAACCTGTTTTCTCCTTTCTCGTTCTTACTCAATTTAGACTACCATTACCAATCCGTTCTCCATTCATAGTTAAGATCATAAACGGGGATGTTACAATTTCACACCTCTTGTACAAGAACCAAACAACTCTCATTCACTTGTCGCGCTCGTCTTGCACAACTCGAAAAAAATATGATGCTAACTGTATGCTTGCATGGAGTTATGTCATTTCCATTGTTTTAAAACATCTCATCCCTTCGTGAGTACGTAAGTATAAATTTTTCGTGATATTTGAAATACTCGTAATTAAATTGTTATTTATTATTGTTTGATTGTTGAAGGAGAGGCTCATCTCCCTCATAGCCATTAACTATGCTCACTACCCATAGACTATTGATGTGTCTATTCAGAGAGTGTAAGGAGGTAAACCGTCACAGTCCAGACCAGGCCCTTCCTTATCTGTTACTCTGAGTCCGCTCGCCCAAATTTGCTTTTTATTGGATGGAAAATTAGTAACGTAATTTTATTAAATAAATAAATTAAATGTTACATTTTATATTTATATTACACGTTCCGCTATATTTAATAATCTGCAGATATGTATTTTTTTTCAACTTCGAGATAACAGTGAAAAGTATTTTTGTAGCTACAATATTTTTATTCTATTTCGAAGATTTACGTGCTTTTGCAAGATTATGCAAGCTCGATACCTAAGATAAAATACCATCCTTTGAATCTTCTGTTATGCCTCTTAAAAACTTATTTTTGTAGTAGGAATTTCCTAATAACAGTTGTTTGTACAAGTCGTAATCAGAAGGTTGTATTATAGAGGACGTGTGTGATACATGGCAGATTTAAAACAGAAATGTCTATCATGACCCTAGTTTTACAAACCTAATGTTGAAAATCATTAAATTTATTTTGTTTGAAAACCTAATTTTCACACAATTACATAACTTTATTACAATATTTACTATCCTGGTATGTATTGCAACTATGAAAAGACAGTAATAAATCTTATAGTTTAAAGAAGAATTTATGTCTTTTACTCAACTTTCATCACATATTTGTCTTCTGGTGCTAGGGTAAGGTGCCATGATCAAGTCTTCAAGTGTACCTGATTAAAATATTGACTGGAACGTCGGCACAGCAAACTGTGAAACAAGATTTTATCTCTCCAGTCATTGCCATTTCCGTCCGGGTGAAGGGAGTTTGCACTGCAATGAAAGCTGCACTGCGCTGAGGCCGGCAGGTTGTAAGGGGGGGTCAATGCCCGAACCGAGGCCGCAGCCTTTCACTCTGCGTTGCGTAAGTCGTTGGGGGTCCGGATACATCGGCAAATACGGGTTTAATTCCCACTACGAATAGAGATTTTTCTTTCAGCGCTGTCTTGGCAAGTGCTATTTGTCAGATGATGCTTTATATAAATCGGATGTTTGGGCATTTATACAGACAGGGTGACAATTAAGCCTGGAAACGTCATTATATTTTTTTAACAATTCCAGCTAGTTGACGCATTTATACTTAACACATCCGTGCTAAAAAAAGTAATTTTAAGCAACTATTAATTTTTTTATTGATTTTGGGAGACGCCCCACAAGGAGTCAGAAAAAGATTTAACGAGAGCACAAGTAAAGATATACATACATCAAATTAAAGTTCTTAATTAGGGTATACAACTCATAGAGCGGAGTCCATAATATTGTTCATATACAAAATGGTGACAGTTTATATTTGCAACTTTGAGCCTGATAAAACAACTCCTAGTTAGTTGAGCAATTGAACATTGAAACAGTAACTTGTAAATCATCTAAACATCTATACTGTGCTTAAAAATTATTCATACAATTTCGAGAGGAGCGGTCTCAGGCTTAGTTAGAGATAACTTTTAACCTGAGTTAGAGATAACGCAGGTTCTAATCTTGGCCTTGATTGTTAGTTAGAGATAACGCAGGTTCTAATCTTGGCCTTGATTGTTAGTTAGAGATAACGCAGGTTCTAATCTTGGCCTTGATTGTTAGTTAGAGATAACGCAGGTTCTAATCTTGGCCTTGATTGTTAGTTAGAGATAACGCAGGTTCTAATATTGGCCTTGATTGTTAGTTAGAGATAACGCAGGTTCTAATCTTGGCCTTGATTGTTAGTTAGAGATAACGCAGGTTCTAATCTTGGCCTTGATTGTTAGTTTTTATCAGTAACATTAGCCTTCTTTAATACTCTATCAATAAGTTTTCGCAGAGATAAATAGTTTATTGGAAATGGATAGAGTAAGGTTAAAGAAGAGATCGACCTCTCATATGTGTTTGGATTGTTCATGTCTCTTTCTTAAAAAATATCTACTAAAAAAGTAACAATAAATTGACATTTAAGTAAACCAAATATTTAAAAAGTTAATAACTTAGGGAAATGAGAGTATTCAAAATAAATCAAATTTAAATTATCGTTAGTGTAAATGTGCCTTTGGTCCTACAATAACTGCAGTGAACCTGCATTTTGCCTAAAGTGCTTTTGGTTCTTCAATATTATAAATCGTGAAAACTGGCTTGAATATTAAGTAGTGAATTTATTTAAAAGAAGAATAAGGAACTAGGTAATGGTTTAGCAAAGGTAAGGTAGATTACAAAGATGGTTCAGCACATTGGATGGGTATCAATGTAGATAATGTAAGCTTGCCGTCTCATTCTCGGTTATTTATTTTCCCGGTAGCATTGACTCTCTCGAGTGCTGAGGTAATCCGATAGAATGCGGTAACCTGTTGGTTAGTAGTGTACTCTCGCGGAGCTTTGTATAAACTACTACAATTTTTGCGCTAATAACAGTTCAAGTTATTATAATAACATCATGCCATTGCTTATATACACGATACAATTAACATATACATCTATATAATCAATGATCTTACTTATATGCATAATAATTAATTAATCTGGTTGAGAATTTGAATGTTACTATTATGTATAAAATATAAATTTTCGGAATAAAATTCTGATCAGACAAGGAGAAAAATATAATTAAATTGCATTGCTCTTAGTTATCGCCTAAAATGGTTAGAACTTTCATTATAGGTAACATATTCATCATATAAATAGTTCGTTTCAAAGTGCCCATTTAGCCTTGGCTTTAACAAAACGATATTCCAATTACATAATATAGGTATACAGTGTCATATAAATTGTTTTCAGTAGCTGAAGATTGTCAGCTCTGTGGACTGTGGGTAATAAACGTAATAATTAATGGGGTACCTAAGGTATTAGAGTAGTTTCGTACTTATAAATATGTCAATAAAACCTCACACCCTAAAAAGTTGTTGTGGAAAATTTGTTTATATAAAATGCATACAATCAATTTCACAAACTTCGTTTTCACACACAAAATGTACTTATATGAATGTATAGAGTGGCGATTATGTATTAAGTTAACTCTATGGATTGTCAAATGTTACTTTAGTAGTTATATAGCAGTGTGATAAATTAAGTACAGATGTATTTTATGATCAACAAAACTATCTTTGGGAATTATATACTAGTGATTCTTCTTCTTCTTCTTCTTCTCATTATTATTATTTGTATTAGTTTGATCTCTTTAGAGTAAATCTTATTCTTCCTCTGCTCTTCATTAGACTATCGTTTTTATACCCACAAAAAAGGCTTTTAAGATTTATTTTGTAAACTGAAACGGTACAACAATGGTCTGTGGTTTTACCAAAAACCATGTCCTGTTGAATCCACATATTTGAAATTCTTCTATGGTCTTTTGCACATCCTAGCCGATTGGGTAGGCCAGAAATGTAGAGAAGTAAAAGTATGAGTGGGTGAACGTGAATGGACAACTCAACAACTCAACTCAATTTCAACTGGTGGGGGGAATCGACTAATTAATTAGTTGTAGACGCTGTCCGTTCCTGCTAGTTTAAACAAAATAAGGTAAGATGAGTTAGATATTGTAAATTCTGAATGATTCATTCGCCTTCAAGGCATTATTTTAACAAATTAACCAGACAACATTATTTTACCCTTGTAAATATAAAAAAAACATTGTGTTTAATGGTTATTTTTGAGGTTATAACAAGCAACAGGTGGTTCTTATGTGATTTGTTTTTAAATTACATTGTTATTTAACTATTCACATTAATATTTCTAAATATGTATTTTATTATGCTCTTTCTAATATTTAAATTCCATCAAGATAACAGTATATATTTTGTAGGATGTTATAACACTACTATGTAGCCTATTACAAATTGAAAATAATATACTATTAGAATCATTGGCCTAGTAACATAAAATTTATATTAATTTATTCGTATTACTTCAAAAACAATTTAATGCAATATTGATTAAGTTATACATCTCTAGTTTTTTTTTGTTTCAAACAGGCTACATAAAATACTAGATGGAATCATTGAAGTTCAATGAAATTATTTTTTCATAGCATAGGACTATTAGGCGTACGTATTAATAGTGTCTTCTTAGTACCTATTTGATCATTTTAAGGGGTATATACTCATTTGGAACGTTTATTAGTATTCAAGGGTTGTTGGTCTTGATAAGTATTATTTTAACTGTAAAATCTAACTATTATAACATAACTAATATAGCCTTGTTCTTAACATAATTGTTTTGAACAATATTTAGTTTTTATACTTTGGTACTGTAATGTTGTATTGTAATCTTGTTTTAAATTACCTACTTAAGTTAGTTTAACCTATCGTATTTGATTTGAAGCTAAATTCTATAAGTAATGAAAGTAAATAATAACAGAAACATAGATTTCTTGTTAGATACTTCAAAATTAAGGTTCTGCGCATTTGGCAAGTGGTGTTAAAACTTATCAGGATAACTTTATATCAGGGATCATTATATCTTGACAGTTGGTTTCTAAATGATGAAAATTAAATCATAATAAGGTAATGAATTATGTTTTTTTTTCAATGCTAGAGGCATTTTTCACTTATTCCATTTTACTTACTATGAGACAACGGTCCAAACCCATGAACTTAACTAAGGAGAGCTCTTGGGATTTGAACCCTCCCTGCATTGAAGTCAGGAGTCATTACCGTTTCCCTAGCAAGAGGTTGTTTATCATTTTCAAGTGGTTATCTGGGTTTCTGCATACCAAAAGTTAGATTAAGGTAATATGTGAAAGGCCGAGCAGCTTTTCTAATATTGTGTAAAAATCAAAAGATCACTGCCAAAATCACTTAAGCTAGACAAGTACTGAAGTTCATCAAAATTTTATTTAATGGCTTCTTAGGCCTACAGTGTGAATATAAGGTAGGCAGTGTGAGATAGGTAGGAAACTTGTTTGAATAGTCATTTATATAATATTGTGATATTTGTAACCCTTTTGCCCCTTTGATTGTGATTTTTGTAATTTTTATATTTGATTATCCAGTCAAATAAAAAAATAGTAGTTGCTTGCTCCAGTCAGATTTGTCATCAAATTTTACTCCCTTTCAATGTGTTTATTTAAATGTTGTCAGACTGTTTTGTTTTAAGGGTATCAGCTTGAGTATGTCAGTTTGTATGGAAGTCTCCTTGTTGTGTAAGATGAGATTGGTGGAACTTCCATTTTAGTAGGCACTGTTGTACATAAACTAAATATAAAAATATCTCCAAAATCCAACTTTGTGTAACTAAAATTGTAATTAGATACTTTTTCGATTGTTCTGTTGTGATTTGTGTTTGTATACTTTTTCGACTGTTAATTTTACTTCAACTCTATGTTTAAGTTTGGTTGATTGCCTTCATTTTGTTTAGGAGATGTTAGCACATACATAAAGTATGTACTTATGTACATAAGAAATATTGTGATACGACAGTTTAACTAATTTATGAACACACGGTAATGGAGTGAGCCTTACAGATTATGTTGATTGATGAGCAAACATAACTTGATAGCCATAATTATTTCTACTATTGGAATTTTTAAAATTTCTGTTTAAGTGTTCTACTTGCTCTAATGATGCTATGATGAATCATATTCTTGGCGAGATAGTTGAAAATTTAATTAATTCCTGTCTAAGTGTACCTGTTTTAACAGATATTTTGCACAAGCTTCTGACGAATCTTCTCACCCAGTTCTTTTTTTTGACTATTTGAAGACTATTAAAGACGTTTGAACCCAGTTCTTGATGACAAATTCTCGTACATTAGAATCGCTGTGATCCTTAGTATTTAGGTAGTGTGGAGGTGGCCATCAGGGGAATATATTAATAGGCAGGTGTTGATGAGTCTCATTACTGATTACATTCAAGAAGACCATTTACAGTATGTTAAAGAGATACATTTTAAATTTGTTGAAATTTACATTATTATTATTATAGTAATCTAGTTTATATTATGCCAGTCATATAATGACATCTAGTCTCTCGTATAAAGCTCATTGACCCATAGTTCGAAGAAACTTGATTTTGAATTTTAAATAATTGAGATGTTTAAAAAATTATAACTGAAACTTTTTTATTATAACAACTTTCAATTTATTGACCTGGTAATTTAATTTGATTTGATTAATGGACATTAAAGTCTAAACTTTTCATCATCGTAATGCTCACACATATTTTGGAGTAACTCATCTCCACCTGTTGCATAAAGCTAAAATTTTTAGTTTAAATGTTTTTTAAAGTTCTGCACTGTGTAGCTTTAGGCCGATGTCATCAAACTAAACTAATTATGCACACTCAGACTCCTTGTCTTCTCTAAAGCTTATGGGCTTGTCTGTTCTTGTCAATATTTACCTAACACTCATCTCTTGTCAAAGATAATTTTGTCCCATCACTGTTTCACTTCACATACACATGCAAACAGATCTAATAGTATTTTCTTTGTATTTTAGTAGTCACTATATTGTTAGAAAATCTTGCGTTCTGGTTTTTTCCTTCTTTCTTTAAAGAAATTTATGTATTTTTTAACTTATTAAATTGAATTCCAACTGAAATACTCAAAGACAAAGTAAACAAAATCACTGAAATGTACAATAGATAGGTGAGTTACTAAATTATTATAACAAGTTTTAATTGAGAAAATAAGGTAAATAAATCTCAGAAAACTCAATGTATACATTATCATACATGAATTAAAATATCCGTGAATATTTTCTAATGAAACAAGAACACTGTGACTTGATGTCAATTTAGAATTTATCATTTAAATTAATTAACTCATTAAGTTTTACATTATGTAACTTTGTTGACTGGTTACATAATTCATTGTTGTTATTTTCAAGAATTTCCGTTTTAACTTTTTAGCAGTCAACAATAATATAAACAGATAACGTACCGTAGTGAATCTGTGAAATAAAAACCTTGTGAGAAGTGGGTAGTTGGATAATTTGTTATCAGTATTAAAGTTCAACAAGACATTCAAACGTGACAAAAGTTTCTTCGTAAAATAAAGATAGTTTTTTAATTAGTTTGATTCTTTTGTGAATCCCTCTGGTCTGAAGAAGGTGAGCGTGGTTCACCGAAATCGATCACCATAATATTTGTGCATTTTGTACTTGTATTGTAATATATTTGTGCATTTTGTGCTTATATTGTAATACATTTGTGTTGTGTGACGTTTACTTGTACTGTAAAATAAAGATGTTATGACGTTTGGGATTCAGAGATTGTTTTACAAGACAGATAAAAAGTGTGCATATTAAGTGTGATAGGCAGGAGAACACTTAATGAATCATGCAACAGACTTATTTATGAACGTTAAAAAATCTATGTTGGCTGCAAAGTTGGTTTGAACTTTCCTAGTTTTTATGTCACAATGCAGTACCTATGTAAATATTGAGTTGAGTCCTTTTAAAATTCATATTGTGTAGTAGGTTTTTATGAAATAGCAGTAAAAATATTGTATTAATCATGTTGATAAATTTCAGCACAAAAAATGTCTTTTGAAAACTAAGGTGAGACTACTAAATAACTACTCAATAAGTAGTTCGTGTTAAAACAAAATGTGCATTTTATGCTAACAAATATTGCATGTTCATGTCATTGAAAGGAACAGCCCGAATTCAGTATAGTGAAGACTGCTTAAATTTTTCATTGGCAGTTTTACTCCCAAATAACAACTGTGAGGGAATAAATATAACACTCTTTAGATGTATGCTTTTCAATTTTATATAGTAGATGCATAGTCTATTACCAGTCGTACAGTATCCCCCCACCGCCCATACTGGACCAAATTGTTTGTATTGTTCTAATGGGTAATGGCCAATCAATTCTCTAATTGCTAGATTGGCCTTCAATATTTTTTTTCATAATTAACAAGATCTCCTGACAGAACATTTGCAATGTTTGAAACTTGAGGTTCCTAAGGTGTTCAGAATGTTCTTAGTTATTTTTATGCTTATGTAGAAATTATAAATGTACATAAAGGTACAAAAATGTTAAAAAATTCATGACATGTTTGGATTATTTGTCTCTGGTGAAGCCAAGTAACTAGGGTATGGTATGCATACCAAACAAGTGATTCATCAGTTAGTCAAGGGTAGATTTCTTCTGATTCAAATAAAGTGTATTTAGCAGAAGTAGTCACAAAAGATCCAGCAGATTATCACTTTTAAAAATATAATAACTTTATTCTTCTGTAAATAGTCTTTAAATGAAGGAATTACCTAACTTTATTTACTTAAAGGTATATACCATAATCTATACTATTAAAAGATAGTATCAAAATTCAATATTGCATTTATTAATTTAATAGGAACTTACTGGATACAAATTACTATCAGATTAAAAAAAAGCAAATCAATACATCATAACTTATGTTAGAAAATTTAATTGTAGCTCTGAGTGGCAGTGTATCTAAATATGTCAAAATGGAAAGCCCTCCATTTTGACATATTTTAGATACATATATCCCTGATTTAAACAAAATTCTTACAAAATGATTCTGCATTATTAAAATTGATCTTATGTCAGTCCTGTACATCTTTTCAAAAACTGAATAATGAAGTCAGTGTTACAACGCTTAAAGCAAAATAAAAGGACTACCGTACTATAATTTCACTGGATACATATTTTTTTTAAATGTAAAAAATTTGTTAATTTAGTTTTCAAATAGTTAATTTGTATCATCCAAGAACAATCATGAGCTAGTGATATTTAACTTCTTGGATTTAACACTTTTAGCTTCAGAAATCTAATCCTTACTGAAGGCTCCTTGAGGTGTATCAAGCGTTTATATGTTAATAAATTTGAAAATTGAAAACTTTCTTATAAAGAAGTTAATACAAAATAGTTTTTTTTTTTACAGTAAATAAAGTCGCTTTGTTTTCAAAAAAAAAAAAAAAAAAATTATACGGCAGCAAAAACCAACTAAAGATAAAAATTATAAAAAACCAACTAATAAACAAACTATGATGTTTTCCATAAAACATCATGGTTGGTTTATTCTCATTTTAATGAAGAAAAAGAGTTAACATTTTGATGTTGATGGTAACATCTAACAAATTGGTGAATCAAATAATTTGTCAATCAACTTAAATTATAATTTTAATTTATAATCTGTCCGTTGTTTGATGGCAGTTGGCTATCCAAAATTGTTATTGTTTTTATTTCATAAATACTAGTTGATAATAGTAAATTTTTGTTCAATAAGTGGCAGTAATTTTTGTACCTAACCAGGAGTACTATTTCTAAAATCACTCACTTATTGATAACCTATGAGGCCAAAACAGAACTTATTAGAAGAGATTAAAAACTAAATAGTATGATGGGTAAATAACCACCAAATAACTTTTATGGAAAAATCCTGTGTGCGCCGGTTTTGCGGGGGTTGCGTGGGGTGCCGCTCCGGATGGCGGGAGGGCGAGTCAGCGAAAAGAGGGTGCTTGAAAAATCAAACAAAGAGAGGGAAAACAGCATTTTGATAGTGTAAATGAATAGTTTTTCAAATTATTAATCTTTAATGAGACAAGAGAGCAGGCCAATGGTCTTGGTCAAAGATTTTGAACCCCTCATTTAGATTTGAGGAAGACTCGAGGGCTCTTCCTAAGATGGGGGTGTATTCCTTAGGATGTAGGCGGCGCTCTCCTAGGCTTGTAGGTGCCCTCTTTTTAATATGGGTGCCATGCTGTAAAGCACCCTGTTTACATTTAAAAACTCCTGTCTCAGCATACAGGCGCCGAGAGGCACACACTTCTGTATAAGGTGTCTATTTTTTATGGATGTATACGCCCCCTTCTTGGACACCTTGCTGCAATAAAAGGCGCCCCCTTAAGTTAAAAAAATCCTGTCTAAAAATAAAGATACTCAGATTCTATCTAAGAAATCCCTAAGCTTCATTTTTGCTTTTCCTAAAAACATATAATATTAAACTAAAATGCCAGTGTAGAACTCACATTTTTAAAGCCTATACAATTGTGTTGTCTGACAGTCTCTTTTGCCTTCTGGATATTGTACGTACTTGACAAAATATTCGAATGTTGCTAAATTGAGATGAGTTTTCGGTGCAAGACGAAAGTCGGTTGGATAAAGAAGCAGTATTAGATGAAGATCTTGAAGGGCAAGATGAACAGCGGTTTACTGACCACCAAACTGATTCTGAAGAGGAGGCAAGTGAGGTTGAAACAATAGCCATATGTTTCAAACATACTGTGAATACTTGCACCGGCTGAAGTGATGAGCAGCACCCCCAAGAATACTATGAGGACTGATTTCTGTTTTCTTCTTTTCCAATTTTAGTGCGGTTTATTCGTTACTTCTAATCAAACATTGTTATTAAACATGTAAATAAGTACCATTTTATATTAGGTTATTTATACATATTATATAAATAAAAATGCTTGATCAAAGTTTGTGCAGGATTTATTAATTTTCTTAACTAATACAATTGTATCCAATAAAGTAAAATAATTAAATATTTTAGAAAAAAAACTTGCTTTCAAGACCAAATGAGTGTAGCACTCATTTGCTTTCTATGGCTGCAGTTTTAATTGTGTGTTCTCACCGGTTAAAGAGTTTTTAAAAAATCGGAAATTAAAGACTGAACATATAGACTACTTGATCGTTACACAATGTATTGTACACAATTTGACATTCTTGATGATTTGGACGTCAACTCTACAATCTCTGAATTTGCTAAGAGAAAAACATGAAGAGTTCATATCGCCAAAAAATAAACCTTGTGGATAACTCACATGTTTAACAAGGTTTTAGTTCGTAGTAGGCTTCATTTGATTTGATATCTTAGTAATATAATATGCTTTATTGTTTCATTATAATTATTTTCTTAGGATCGGTGGAGTGGTGAAGTGAACATCATTATCGTTAAAAAAGGGACCAAATCTGTTATAAAACAATTATCATTGTTGTAACTTCTATGTATACGTCATGTAGTATTTATAAAAGAATATGGGTACTGTAATTATACTACTTTAAAAATCCACTCAAACTAGAAATGGATATTAAAATTTGAGTATTCCATGAATGTTGCCATATTAA
The DNA here is from genome assembly GCA_035578905.1 of Stictocephala bisonia. NCBI lineage: Eukaryota > Metazoa > Arthropoda > Insecta > Hemiptera > Membracidae > Stictocephala > Stictocephala bisonia. Next base: position 371,066 of record JAQJVL010000261.1, read on the forward strand.
CACAATTTGTATATATATAAACACATATAGTAGTTTAACATCTTTGCTAGTTTTTTGTTTGGTTTAGAAGTATTTATTGGTAACATTCTATGTTTTTTTACTACTATATTTAAATTATTTTATAAAATTATCAAATTGTATGTAGCCTTTTCCATGGTTACAGTATATGTTTAAAGATTCAAAATTCACTCTAGCAAAATATGTGTTTCATTTTGGAGAATAGCTTACTATTGTCGTTGTTTGTGGTGTAGTAATCTAAACTAAAATCTGTATATAGTAGCCTAATAGTAATAAGTGATAAAACAGGAATTTAAATTATTTGTGAGAAAATTACTTTACATAATAAGAACATTCATTTCCAAAGTATAACACGGGAGAGGGCGCGCTAAAATTAGAACGTGATGGGGCGCGCACAGTCTTTTTGTTCGGGTTAGTAAAAAATACACTCAAATCATAAACTACAATATTTATTTTACTAAACTAAGACAATATATGTTAAGCATTGTAGATTCAATATGAAAACAAACTTTAATGCAAAAGGCATTATACAAATTAATGTTTAACGTATATAAAATAATGCTGTGTTAAAAAATGTTTACAGTAAAATAAAAAGTTGGTTTAAAACTACGTAATAATCTAACTACAGAAACAATCGTTTAAAATAACACAAAACAGAAAACTTTACCTAATGTCTGTATCCATTTTTACTCAGACGCTACACTGGATTCTTCATTTGTAACGCATCGAACACAAGTCACTGCAGAATGTTCTTTGCAAATATGTCGTTGACATACTCGGCATCTTGTCTTGCTCTTTCTATTCTTCTTCCAGTTACAGTAGGCACATCTACCTGGTCCCTCTGTTCTCGCGGAGCTCCAGGTGGTCCATCTTCAGGAAGTCCTAACATTTGCCGAATGTTCCTCTTCAAACTTCTAGGGAGTGTCTGAATGGTATGTCGTTCTTGCAATTATTTCAGGCACAATGACCTACTCAGATCCTTCAGATAGTACGTCTTGGAAGTTCAAACTCGCCTTTTCCATATTTGTAGACAATATAGGAATTAATACCAGCAATGTTTAGAATAGTATAAAAAACAAATCAATGTTTTCCATCGTTTGTTTTCTTTTATGAGTAAAAGAGTAACATTTGGTTGATGTAACATTAACAAATTGGTATCAATAATTGTCAATCACTTAAATTATAATTGTTAATTTAAACTGTCAAAAGTGTTGATGGCGTTAGGCTATCCAAATCTGTTATGTGTTTTATTTCATAATATAGTTGTAATAGTAAATTTTTGTTAATAAGTAGCAGTAATTTTACCTAACGAGTATATTCTAAAATCATTCACTTATTGTACCATGAGTGCTAACAAACTATAGAAAGATAAAAACTAATAGTATGATGGGTAAATAACCACCAAATAACTATTTAGGAAATCCTGTGCGCGTTTGGTAGGGGTTTCGTTGTGTTGTCCGCTTCCGATGAGGAGGGAGTCAGCGAAAGGTAGGGTGCTGAAAATCAAACTAAAGAAGGGAAAACAGCATTTGATAGTGGAAAAGTGAACAGTTTATCAATTATTAATAATGAACAACTCCAGGACAGCCAAGTCTGGTCAGATTGAACCCCATTTATTGAGGAAGATCGAAGGCCTCAAGATGGTGTATTCCTTAAATTTGTAGCGGCGCTCTCTAGGCTTGTATGTGCCCTCTTTTATATATGTCCATGCTGTAAACACTCTGTTACATTAAAAACTCCTTCTCAGCAACAGCGAGAGCACACACTTCTGTATAAGGTGTCTATTTTTTATGGATGTTATACGCCCCCTTCTTGGACACCTTGCTGCAATAAAAGGCGTCCCCTTAAGTTACAAAAAATCCTGTCTAAAAATAAAGATACTCTGATTCTATCTAAGAAATCCCTAAGCTTCATTTTTGCTTTTCCTAAAAACATATAATATTAAACTAAAATGCCAGTGTAGAACTCACATTTTTAAAGCCTATACAATTGTGTTGTCTGACAGTCTCTTTTGCCTTCTGGATATTGTACGTACTTGACAAAATATTCGAATGTTGCTAAATTGAGATGAGTTTTTGGTGCAAGACGAAAGTCGGTTGGATAAAGAAGCAGTATTAGATGAAGATCTTGAAGGGCAAGATGAACAGCGGTTTACTGACCACCAAACTGATTCTGAAGAGGAGGCAAGTGAGGTTGAAACAATAGCCATATGTTTCAAACATACTGTGAATACTTGCACCGGCTGTAGTGATGAGCAGCACCCCCAAGAATACTATGAGGACTGATTTCTGTTTTCTTCTTTTCCAATTTTAGTGCGGTTTATTCGTTACTTCTAATCAAACATTGTTATTAAACATGTAAATAAGTACCATTTTATATTAGGTTATTTATACATATTATATAAATAAAAATGCTTGATCAAAGTTTGTGCAGGATTTATTAATTTTCTTAACTAATACAATTGTATCCAATAAAGTAAAATAATTAAATATTTTAGAAAAAAACTTGCTTTCAAGACCAAATGAGTGTAGCACTCATTTGCTTTCTATGGCTGCAGTTTTAATTGTGTGTTCTCCCCGGTTAAAGAGTTTTAAAAAAATCGGAAATTAAAGACTGAACATATAGACTACTTGATCGTTACACAATGTATTGTACACAATTTGACATTCTTAATGATTTGGACGTCAACTCTACAATCTCTGAATTTGCTAAGAGAAAAACACGAAGAGTTCATATCGCCAAAAAATAAACCTTGTGGATAACTCACATGTTTAACAAGGTTTTAGTTCGTAGTAGGCTTCATTTGATTTGATATCTTAGTAATATAATATGCTTTATTGTTTCATTATAATTATTTTCTTACGATCGGTGGAGTGGTGAAGTGAACATCATTATCGTTAAAAAAGGTACCAAATCTGTTATAAAACAATTATCATTGTTGTAACTTCTATGAATACTTCATGTAGTATTTTAAAAGAATATGGGTACTGTAAATTATACTACTTTACAAATCCACTCAAACTAGAAATGGATATTAAAATTTGAGTATTCCATGAATGTTGCCATATTAACACAATTTGTATATATATAAACACATATAGTAGTTTAACATCTTTGCTAGTTTTTTGTTTGGTTTAGAAGTATTTATTGGTAACATTCTATGTTTTTTTACTACTATATTTAAATTATTTTATGAATTTTCACAATTTTATAAAATTATCAAATTGTATGTAGCCTTTTCCATGGTTACTATATGTTTAAAGATTCAAAATTCACTCTAGCAAAATATGTGTTTCATTTTGGAGAATAGCTTACTATTGTCATTGTTTGTGGTGTAGTAATCTAAACTAAAATCTGTATATAGTAGCCTAATAGTAATAAGTGATAAAACAGGAATTTAAATTATTTGTGAGAAAATTACTTTACACAATAAGAACATTCATTTCCAAAGTATTAATAAATTACCATCCTATTTTCAATGGAGTTTGCTTATTGGTTGCCCTCTTTTAAATTGCAGGTTTTCAGAACAGATATACAGATAAAATTACTGTAATTATTTCAAAGTTATCAAAACTCAGCATTTTCAGAACGATAATATAAAATCAAGATTTTCAATTATTCAAGATTTCGAGCTGTATTTAATTGTTTACCACTAATGGTGCCAACTTTTAAGCGCATCTACTGGCTTGGGTGTGAAAACGAAGAGTGGGGGCGGAAATTTTGGTCTTTGCACAGGCACTAAAAAACTCACAAGCCGTCCCGGTTTGTAGCCCATGTATATTTCAATAAAAATCAATTGATTAATTGATTTTTTTGTGTTGCCTGATGTCAGCATAGCTGGCGAAAGGCCTTGTAAATTATATTGGTTTTATTTTAAAATTTAACAAATTGAATAATATGATAAATTGAGCGTTCATGTACAATCCTGATTTCTGAGGCTGACTTTAGTCACTCAAGCATCTCATGATAAAGTAACAAATTGAATAATATGATAAATTGAGCGTTCATGTACAATCCTGATTTCTGAGGCTGACTTTAGTCACTCAAGCATCTCATGATAAAGTAACAAATTAAATAATATGATAAATTGAGCGTTCATGTACAATCCTGATTTCTGAGGCTGACTTTAGTCAGTCAAGCATCTCATGATAAAGTAACAAATTGAATAATATGATAAATTGAGCGTTCATGTACAATCCTGATTTCTGAGGCTGACTTTAGTCACTCAAGCATCTCATGATAAAGTAACAAATTGAATAATATGATAAATTGAGCATTCATGTACAATCCTGATTTCTGAGGCTGACTTTAGTCACTCAAGCATCTCATGATAAAGTAACAAGTTAAATAATATGATAAATTGAGCATTCATGTACAATCCTGATTTCTGAGGCTGACTTAGTCACTCAAGCATCTCATGATAAAGTAACAAGTTAAATAATATGATAAATTGAGCGTTCATGTACAATCCTGATTTCTGAGGCTGACTTTAGTCACTCAAGCATCTCATGATAAAGTAACAAGTTAAACTGGTTTGGATTATCTCTCACAAAGATGATGTGTACTAACGTATTATAATTTGGAGGATATGAATAAAGATCACTAAATAAATTCTATCAAACTAGTGGCTTGTAAGGCAAAACCCCCTAAATAAATAAAATTAAAATGTTGCTGTTAAATGTTTATTGTATAATATTTAATTATTACTAGTTTTGTAAAACTCATCATATACAGATTAATAATAAGATATTATTGTTGTGTTAAAACTTCTCTGTACAGTATATTTTTTATGTAAGAATTGTATGTTTCGTTGTTTTGGTTGAGTCTATTTTCAATAAACAATTTAATTCTGTTTGGGGATTTTACTCTACTAAATGCAACATAAAGTTGCCCATGTGTGAACTCTAGTTTGTTCACGTAAATACCAGCTTCTTAAAGGGTTGGTCTTGTGCCTTGTTAATTAGAGTATACAAAGTTAACAGCTGTAATATTTAATATGTTATACTGACAGCTGGACTCAATAAATCAAAACAAAAGTTAGAAACCTTCTTCACATAAGATTAACATGGGAAATTTTAAGGCCATTGGAGCGGAGCACTAAAGGCGAATTGCAAAACTTTATTTTTCTCGCATTTACAATATCAGAGCTTTAAAATGAGCTATTTTCGAAGGCCGTAGGCGGTGTGTGCAACCGATTTACCTTACCAAATTAAATATATAGATGTAAAGTTCAACTGGAATTATATTTAAATATTGCAGTAGCTGATATGAAAATTACACAGTATTATTTGTAGGACTGTTTTAATAAATATACAGGAAATAATAATTCGTTTATAAAAATAAGAATTTAATTTACTGTAATCAAAGGTAATAAGTATAATCGCCATCATGCTAATTAGTTTTGAACTGTTCTCTATTTTATTAGGTTATTAATTAGTGAGACTCTAGGTAGAGCACTCCTAGTTATAAACATATATTACTTATTGATGAAAATTTACCCAAATCAGCTAATGTAATATAATGTAAAGATGAACAATTTTCTGTAGAATAATTATTTAGCAATAACACTTTAACATGTTTTAATGCTTTTAGAACAGTTGGCGACCTAAATATTTATTGTATTTTAAAATCAGTATGAAGACTTGCTGTCTAAATTTATCAGAGTAAAATTTGTTTCTTGTAAGTATAATTTTAAAAATAATTTATTCATTAGGGTTTTCTATTTCAGATTCGTCAATCAGATTTCTACGAGCAATGCATACTTAAATTATATTACATAAACTCAATCTTATCAGCCAGCTTTAAGTAGTATCTTTTGATGTTACTAATACATATCTTAACAGTTTAAATAATGTAGGTTAAGTTGAAGCCAGTTTGATTGAATTGGAAAAAAGAATACTTTCTTTTAGTAAACCATAGTAAATGTCATGTGGCGTAATTACATGGGTACAGAATGTAAAATGTCAGGATGACTAATTGGATTGGGAACACGAGTATTGAGTGCAACAGGTGGTCTAGGCTGGGCCTGATGTTTTCAGGCTGAACAGTAGGTGGTGCTTAGTTGGCAGTTTGGCCAATGTTCATAAGTCCACTAGACGATAACACTTGAGACTTAACTGTGCTTGGTTCCACATCTCATCTCACTGCCTACATTTTCATTGTTGTAAGTCTCTTTTATCATACATGTTTTCTTTTGTTGTTTTGTCTTACAAATGATTTAATTTTATTTAACTCGTGATGAATTAAAACATGTAGCCTACTTAAATATTTAAAGTTATAAAATAAATTATAATAAAGTAACAATATCAATCTGTGCATTCAATTTTTTTATTTTATTTTGTGCTATATTTTAAATTTTAATTAGTTTCAGTTCAGTTGAGGCCTCCGATAATAGCCTAGATAGTAATTAACTAACAATAATTCATCTAATTTATATCCAAGAGGGATTAACATACAGTTGTAAACATATAAGAGAATCATAAACAAATTATAATTGATATTTGATTAGTTATTTTAAAATGTTATAACAACTAGTATCAAATAATCATGACCTTGCAAGATCCATGGTACATTAATTTAATATCAGCAACTTAAAATAGACTTGAAAGCAGTAATTAAATGTTATTCCAATCAAAATAAAAATAATAAAAAGATTATGTTATTTGTTTGGTGAATTGTTGTTATGATTATATTGTAAAATGTTTATAAAATTTATAACAACAGAACTAAGATATGCCATTTCGCTAATACATATTTACTAATAACAGACCAATGGAATTCATACAAAATCGCAAGTTTTGTTTGAGAATTTATTAACAATTTAGTTAACAGAACTATCTATAATTTATATATGGGCCTACTATCTTGTTCTTTTATTGCACTAAATTTGTGTTGTGTGATACAAGTAGCAAATTTTACCTAGTAATGCCTTATCAATAGTAAGAAAAGTTGATGAAAAGGCTTTTATAAATTACAATCAATATAATTAAAAAAATATTAAAAAAATAATTAATCTAGGGAGTCATTGATGAGTAGTTGAAGAATTCCTTGAGAGGAGACTATTAATACTTGACAGCATTTGTAATAGAAACATTATTTGATAGTTAATGATATTGTAGAGAACATGTTTTGATAATAAGTAATAAAAGAAATCCTTTTATGTGGTGGTTACTATTTTATAAATGAATTCATATCGTAAAAGAGTTATATGTCTAATTAATGTTTGTAAAATTTATATAAATGAGTTTCATAATGTAGAAGGGATTCATTACGTTGAGTGGGTGAATTTTTATGCTGATAGGTACTCAAGGGTAGGGGAAAATTACTGAGTTGGAAATCCTATTGAAAAGCTGAATTTTTAGTGTTGTAAAGTAAAGTACTTTTAGCATAGCCGAGAATTATTTGAGTTAAAACCTAGTGTAAAGGAATTCAAATTGTATCTAACTATAATAAGTACAGAAATGAATTCCTTAACCTTTATTGGCGTGAACAAGAAATTATAAGGGTTGATTAATGTGTTAGAATAATAATTTGTGTTAGGAAATGTTATTGAAGCTTAGTAACGTTTTTGTTTTCTGTCTTAAAAGGGAAGATCATTCTTAGGGTAGCATTATTTCCAGGAATAGAAGAGGGAATGGTAAAAAAGAAAGAGGATTATGTTTTCTTATGGCATGATTGAGAGAGCTAGAAACTGCCCCGTAGTGGTATTTTGGCCAATGATTTAACAATGAATGATGATTATGGGCTGGCACAAACCTGGCTGTAAATATGATTGGTTTGTTTTTTATTTGTTGATAAAAAATCAAAATATGCCACAATCACCACAAAAAATATGTTGATGAAGTGTTTAAGTCTAATCATTAAAATGTGTCTGTATTCATGCTAGTGGACTGCAAGCAGATGGGCCTTGGAGAGTTAGTAAGCCACTGGGATAAACCTCTCATTAACCCTTTTAATTCTGAAAACTGTTTTGTTGTTCTTTAAAAGTTATTTTAACCAGACACATTAGAAAGGTTGTAAGCAGAGATACTTTGTTAGGTTGATAATGTACTTTCTCCATCTCCTAATAGATAGTTTGTGTTCATTTTAGGTTCTATAAAATCAAGTTTCTGTCAATATGTTTTACAATTTTTGAATCTTGAAGTAAAACAAAAACTGTTCATTTGTACAAGTTACGTAAGTGATATCAGGTTCATCTTCGCACTATTAAGTGACAAAATAAATAATGCATTTTTGTGCAGGAATGTCTATAGATAATTATTATGAATAATAGAAGTTCTCTTTATTACAATCAGCGATACAATTCATTGTGACACAATAACTAAAAGAGGTGTGGAAAGACAACACTTTACTATATGCTACCTGTTATTGTAAACCATCTTATATTTCCTTTGATCACCTTAAAATGCCATAATAGTAATGGCAATAATAAATTGTATATTGATGAATTTGAGTATAAACACATCACTTGTATTCTGATCTTCATTTTGTATTAGTAAAAATAGGTTTTGTTTAATATTCACACCACAAATTAAAGGTAACTAAACTTATAAATTTCTCGTTTATTATCAACATTATAATGTTACTGAATTTGGTAAATTATCATTTAGTTCTGTTATATTTTAGAGGGGACAGTATAAATTTGGCTTTATATGATTTTTTTACACAAATTTACTGCTTAAGTAGTATCTGTAGACAAGCCACTGGTTGCTAGTAAAAAAAATACTTTCTAAACCCAATTAAAAACATTTTCTATAGACCTAGTTTATTTATTTTGTAATGAATATGATATTGATAAATAAATAAGAATAATTCTCAAGAATATTTTATACTAGATGGTTTTATTTTATCTTTGTTGATATCCTAAAATTGTCATTAACGCGTTTCGGAGCCATGATGCTCCATCTTCAGGCTTAACTTTCGCACAAGTTGTCGATGAAATTAAAAGATACACACATAATGAATGGTCACAAACACAATTACATTAAAACCCTGTTATTAATGCACTTGTCATGTCAGGTATAGAGTAGCGATGGTATTAAGCATGTACTCGGTTTGGTCACCGGGTTTGGACTGTATTGTTTGTAATTTCTACTCTCTCTATGGAGTGCTCTACTACTCAATGCATATGTAACTGTATCATACTCTTAATTTAACTACATTTTATTCAGTATAATATATACTTTATTAAGGAATGACGCCTTGCACATGTGATTTATGAGGATCTGTCCTTATGACCAACTCCAACCTTATCTTAGTTCGTTTTCTAAACAATCTTTTTTGTAATTGGAGAACACCAATAACAAATGTAATAGTTTATTACATTAAATATTTCTGACAGTGTATTTATAATATGTATATGATATATATTGTATGATTGTATTGAATATTGTTATTATCCTTGACTGAATAGTTCAGATTTAAGAATGCCCCACGATCTCGATAGTCAATTTTACGTGAAAGAAACCAAAGACATGGTCAACATAGTTCAAAGACTTGTGGCAGACGGTAAGTTTTTAATTTATTTTTGCATGTTAAAGTGAAATTAAATGCTGCCTATGCCCCCTTTAAAAATTAAAATTATGTATTACTTTTAATTTTATTTATACTTTTTAAAAGGATAAAGTTTATTTGTGTTTTAAGCCTTTGCCCCCCGGACAAAAATTTTGGTCGGTGTCAAAAACTCCAGTCCATGTTAGAAAATTACTAGCAAAAAACTCCCAAGTCAATTTTGCCAATTTTGTAAGGGTGTCATAAAAAAATCATAATTTAGTTATTTCATAACTTAGAACTATTATTTATGTTTTATTTTATTTGTTACAGAATTCTATGTAAATAACAATAAAAAATAATTTTTTTCTGCTTTATTAAAAATTATATCTAAAAATGTATGTAAGAGTTAAATTTGAGCCATTATAACTCAAAAAATTGCATCGACCAATTATAAACCTTTATTATTTTTTAGTTCCTTATATAATTACAAACTTGTATACCAAATTTCATGCACATAACTTCATAAATAAATCCATGGTAAGCAATTGTTAAAATTTTGACAAACTAGAAATTTAGCTTATAAACAGTATATTATGTACAGTAGAACCTCGCTTAACCGAGGTATACGGGCCGTGATGAGGTGGGATAAGTGAAAATGTCGTAGAATGGGGAATTGCAATAAAAACGCTAATTTTTGTATAACTAAGTACTTTAATGCATTTTACTAAAAATTAACACTAGTACTGTTTAAACAACCATTACTTTGAGTTATAGAACACAAAATGAAACTGATAACAATGAGAAATACAACGTAATAAAATCTCAGTACAGTACAATGTATCAGTTGCAAAATACAGAGTTATTTAAAAATACATAAAATGAAAGGTAAATGAACAAAATGTACTACATATAAAATTTAACAATAATTAACGTGTATAAAGTTACTATATATGAACTTATACACGAGTCTAAATATACACTTCTTATAAGTAGTGAACGCTCCTCTAACATGGTACAGCCCGCACTAAAACTGAACGTAAGGTCAGACAGTAAGCAACAAAATTACTGTATCTGCTCATTCAAATTACAGTAGCTGACCAGTTACTTTTTGCTGTATTGTATTGTTATGTAATTCACGTAATACAGTACATGTACTGTATAATTTTGTGACAATTAACCGATTTCTGTAGTATAAGAGTCAGTTCAGGTTCCACTATCTTGGAAAACCAGACTTTTTTACGGTGGCGATTTCGGTACGGTTGAAACGGAATGTCAAATAACAGCATGTCGGATAACGAGACTCTACTGTACTCTGATCAATTTTGTTTCTTAAGCACCAGTCACATTTATTTCATTTCTCCAAATGATGAATTAGTAACAATTGTTATTGGTAAAAGCCACTAAGTCAAAAGCTGTAAAATAATAAAAATTGTTAAACATCTGATAAAATGAAATGTTATAGAAATTTGAAAAAACATAAGTTGCATTAAAAACATATCAAACATAACATATGTCTAGAAGGAAAAAAAAATAAAACATTGGAAGAATAACGTAAACAACAGACCCTCCCGTGCAAAAACCATGTGACAGTGTTAGTCATTCACATACCAAAACAGCTGATAAAAACCTACTGCTGATAAGAATCATCCCATAGAGTGGACTATTGAGTACTACTACGCTAAACTATAACTATAAAAGTTTATTATATTGTAATTTGAGCGCATTTGGAAAGTTTATAAAGCTAGTAAGAGGTATATTTTGAGAGTCCGAAATATCGGACGTCGTAGTTTTTGGCACATTTAGCGATCGTCTGATATATCGAACGTCGGGAGTTTTTGACCTAAACTCGAACATCCGATATATCGGACGTCAGAGTGCAAAGGGTTGATATGATGTTTGTACTATAATTTAATACTTATTGACTATAAACAAAATATGTATATTTTAGTGTTTTAGTTACAGTTAGCAATTTAAAGTAGTAATTGATGGGAAATTTACTATTTACAGAAAATTAGTTAAGTTCTTGCCTTTAAAAAGAACTGAACAAGTAAATGTGTGTGTTCTGTTTATTTTTAATAATCTTAATAAAACAATAGTCAAATGTTGACATATCTCAAATTCATGCCCTTTGAATTAAATTTTTTTGTAATTACAATCTTGTTTATTAAGTTAAACTATTTGTGTCAGATATATTAAATCATGTTGTGCTGTTTTTCTAGAGATTTTTAACTCGTATGCTCTATTATGGACAGGTAACCAATTTATGTATCCTGCATTTTTAGTGTATTAATAATTACTTAATAAATTTATAGTTAGCAAAATATTTAGTTCATAAATAAAGGGAAACTCAATTACTTATACTAAAAGATTAAAATTCTTTTAGTTACTAAACAGTTTTCTTAGAGTAAATATTTGGTTCTTCTTTTAATATTACAATGTTAGTTGAAATATTTTTGCTTAAGTAAATATTTTTAAAGCAAAATTTCTTAAGTATTTTTTTTAATAAAAGAAGTGAAAAGAAAACACATAAATAAAAAAATATTAGTGAAGAACAGTTTATATGAAAATGAATAAGATTGAAACAAATCACTCTAATTTTTTAGAGTATAACACTCAATTTAGGTACCTAAATGGGATATACACTCAACATAATAATAATTTTGTATTTATTTTGATAAATTATGTGATTTTGCAAAATTTTATTCAAATATGAACTTTGAGATTTAACATTTTTCGAATATGAACGTATGTTTATTTTGGGGAAAATATTATAGAACTTGATTGGTTGATGATTTCTTTGCCTTCAAGTTCATAGTAAAAGCATAATTACTAATCCTAACACAGTCCCTAGTTACGTTTTATACCATGTCTCTTATTAGCCTTTATCAGTAGCATTAGTTTTTATATCCGTGACTTACGATAATACTAAGGAGACAAAATAAAAATCAGGTCATTTTATAACTGCCGAGATTACTAAAAAGGTTACAATTTACAATACAATTAACTACTGTAAAAATTATGATCCTAGTAATCAATATACACAACATGCTTAAGAAATACAAACAATAGAAGAAAAATTGTCCTGTTAAGAATAAAGAATCATTGATTTTTATTTAAGCACACAGCAATCGACATCATCAGAATATTATGCTGCTACAAAGTAGCTTGTTATTCAAATTATATTAAATTATTGCATACTAAATTATATTTAAAACTTAAAATATACACAACAAATATATATGAATAAACATTGTTTGCATTCTTACTGTAATCAAAACAATAGTTAATAATTGGCAACTGAAAAGGCAGAAATAATGTATTAAAGCCGTAGAAACAAAATATTGCTTTTTCCAGTATTCTTGTTTTTCACTAACTAACTGTTCAAGAAGATTTCTGGTGCAATCTTCCTTTATTGATAGAAGATCTAATTATTTGCCTCATTATCAAGAAGAAAGGGGATGTGGAAAGGTCGTCTATATCATTATCAACTGATTCTCATATATACTTGAAAAAGAATGTGTTGAAAATGAAAGAAATGGTCAATTATATTGTTGTTTGTATTTTGATATTTGTTCTATTTGCTATCACTATATAATTTGAGATGGTAATTAATTTATGTAAGGCATGTTAGCTTGTAGACAATAACTATACATGCCATGTATGGGATTGACTTTTAGGAAAAGAAGCATGTTGCAAACTAGCAGTCTTGTTTGTAAAGAGGGTGGATTAACCTTTTGGGAACCAAATGACAATATTTCGTCATTTACGTTTTTTCCTCTTGAGGACCGTATGACAAAATATGGTCATTACTAAATTTCACGTTGAGGACCGAATGACGATATCCCGCCATTCGAAGTTTGTTACATATAACATCCAATTTACCGTTCAAGAATGTTTTTTTTTTTTGACATCTGGAGCCTGCTGTTGGAATATAATGTCAATGAAAAGAACTGACAATAATAGACAGAGAGTTAACCCTTTGAGGACCGACAAAAAAAAAGTGTTAACTTTTTATTCCTCATTTTTCAAGTGAGACATCTAAAATATTTAGGCTGAAATTTTGGAGAAACGCAAGTCTTTATATATTTATTTATAACATCTGTTATAATAAAGATTCAAGGGTACTTCTTTGACCAGAATGTTTGTAATGGAGTTATTACTTTATCAGAATAAATGTCCAAAAAGTCATCTTATAATTTTTAAATATTTATATTTTGTTAATAAAGAGTGTATTTTGCTTTAAAAAAAATTTATGCTTACAGCTCGTAAACAAAAAATATTTCATACGTGTAAAATTGTTTTATTGAAGTCTAAACTTAATCATTTACAAACACAGAAAAAAATTATAACAATCGGATTGAAAATAAAAATAAAACATGAAATATTTTGTTAGTACTGTCAGATTGGTCTGTTAAAATTAGCTCTCTGTCTATTATTGTCAGTTCTTTTCATTGACATTATATTTCAACAGCTATCTTCAGACATTAAAAAAAAGCATTCTCAAATGTCTTCATATCATCCCAAAGACGTACAAGTTATCGTAAGCAGTAAATTTGATGTTATATGTAACAAACTTCGAATGACGGAATATCGTCATTCGGTCCTCAACATGAATTTTAATAATGACCATATTTAGTCATTTCAGTCCTCAGGGAAAAAACGAAAATGACGAAATATAGTCATTCGGGCCCCAAAGGGTTAATTTTAACAGACGAATCTGATAGTATTAACAAAATATTTCACGTTTTAATTTTTTTTTTCAATCTGATTGTTATAATTTTTTCTGTGTTTGTAGTTGATAAAGTTTAGACTTAAATAACTCAGTTTCACACGTATTAAATATTTTTTGTTTACGAGCTGTAAGTGTGCAAAAAATAAATAATGTTTTAAAACAAAATAAACTTTTTGACAAAATATAAATATTTAAAAATTATGAGATGACTTTTTGGGCAATTATTCTGATAAAGTAGTCAATTGTAAACAATCTGGTCAAAGAAGTACCCTTATATCTTTATTAGAACAGGTTTTATAAATAAATTTATAAAGACCTATAAATAAATATTATATCTTCAAATTTCCAGCTTAAATATTTTACATGTTGCACTTATAAAGTAAGGAAAATTAAAAGAGTTGGTACTTTATTTCCTTCTTTGGTCCTCAAAGGGTTAATATTGTAGCAAGGGTAACTGAAATGTGCGTAAAGATGAAACACCGTTAAGATATTTTATTTAAAAGAATTTTGAGTATTTATTTTATATTAATTTATTTATAAATTTTAAAAATGCTTTATTACAGCATAAAAAGGTCAAAATTTAAAAAAAATCATTAATACTAAATATAAATCATGCAAAATAGTAAACTTTAGATTATAGGTAAAGAGAAATGTTACGTCAACCACTCTAACTAATCTTGCTCAATACATTAACTGTACATTCCTCAGTATTAATATATATAAATACATAACAAAGCATACAAAACACCTATTCAACAATAACACAAAACACAAATGCAATTACACACACAAAAAAGATACATTTAACATAACAAATAAAATTCTAGTGGTAAATATAAACTTATTGTGTATAAACACAAAACAGTACGACCAAAACGATCATTCATTTTGAAGTTAAATGAAAAGAATAACTGCAGACAAATACATTTATTATATTATTACTACCTAGTGTTGTAATAATAGATTGACTTTAATAATTTTACGTCAGTTGAGGACCGAATGACGATATATCACCATTCCAAGTTTGTTACATATAACATCCAATTTATCGCTTATGATAAATTGTACTTCAGGATGATACACAGACGTTCGAGAATGTTTTTTTGACGTCTGGAGCCAGCTGTTGGAATTTATTTCAAATCACTGAAGTTCTTAAGGTTGCATGCCACCAATTTTCTTATATTTATCATTGGTAATGTACAAATATAAATGAACTAATCTCATATTAAGCCAGTTGTTCCTTTGTGACATTGATAAACATCCCAATGATAAGTTGGATGGCGTAAAAAAAAATATATATATATATAAATATATATATTTATTTATTTATTTAGTTGCTGATGAAACATACTTTAACTAGCTTAATTATCAGCCAGTGTTAGATTTTGTTAATGAATAACAAATTTATAGTTTAAGACAGATTTGTTTATTTTAACTGGAAAACTTTAATTGAATGAGATATTAATTGAACTTGTGTCAGTAAATAATAAAACTTAATGACCACTTTCGAGGGTTGTATATTCTTGCACATATTTTTTATATCTCAACTTAAGCAGATTCATTAATCTGTGGACAGTGTTGAATTGTTTGTAAATTATGTCAATTAAAAATACCCCATATCAAGACGACTGAGGTATAAATAAGCCGGCAGACATATGTTCGATGGCCACTGTGTGATACCTCTAGTACACTTCTCCGCACTCTGGCCTATTTACTTGTGGACTATTTCATTCTTGCCAAGATTTTACCAATATTGTATCAATTTTAAATAATATTTAAAAGTTCTGATTTTCTTTATCATTGAATTATATTGTTGCTAGGCTAGCTTATTAAGTGTTGGACAGCTTCTGTTTATTTATTCTTAAGATAACAAATGAGATATAATAGAGGAAATGAATTGATTTTTTAAAGAGACAGTGGCCACAATATTTTATTATGTTTAGTACGTATTGCATGTGAGATATCGTTTTGTAAAGGTATATTCCAACTAACTATTGTCCTCTATTAATAAACTGCAATGTTCTTTTATTCAAACAGTACAATAGAGATGACATTTTTTAAGATTTAATATTAATTTGTAATCCTCAACTTTTTATCTATTACAAAAATTACTTGATTCTATTCAATTAGCAACCATTTCATGTTTGAAGTCATAAAGTAGTTTAAAATTAAATTTAGGAACTAAATCATATTTTGAATTGAAATAGTAGCACACATTGGACAGTTTTTAGCCAACCATTACAATTGTAGCTTTATCCTGCATTACGGGGTGGGGGGTGGGGTGACAAATACATAATAATCTATTGTCATAAAATTTATTTTGAGAATTATTTTTTAGTCTTAATTTCTGAATGGCTGAGAAATATCTATAACAGCCAATTGACAGTTGGATATATAGTTAATTGACAGATAATTCCAGTGATTAGTATAGTTTGTAGTATCCCACATGCTTTTGTGAAACATTTTCGTATATTTATGGCAGAGTACCAACTAGGTGCTTATTTATTCCTGACTATGCTTTAATGTGTAACCTATCCAAATATTTTGATATTTTATTAACGCACACTTATTGACAGAAGAGATCCTGGTGTTACCTCTTTCCCAATTTGTTTAAACAAGTCCGAGACACCTGAATTCCTAAATTATCATTTCGAAGGATAGTTTACAATTCTTGTTTCTATGTTTCTTTCACAAATTGTTTAAACGAATTCGAGACACCTGAATTCCTAAATTATCATTTCGAAGGATAATTTACAATTCTTGTTTCTATGTTTCTTTCCAAATCTGTTTAAACGAATGCGAGACACCTGAATTCCTAAATGGTCATTTCGAAGGATAGTTTACAATTCTTGTTTCTATGTTTATTTTTCAATTATGCTTTTAACTCTTATATTAGTTATTAGTGAGCATGTTGTAACCAGAATAGCTCCACACTCGAATGTGCAGTTATTAATATAGATTTCCGGGCATTTTTTCGTAAATTTGTAACCCCACTGCTGACGTCTCGGAGTGCGCGGCGTCAGCAGTGAGCGTGGAGCGCGGAAATGTGTCGGCAGGGCTCGAATATCGCTGAGTGGCCACGGACCTTGGACAGTTTCAATCTATTGTTTGACAAACTGCAGTAACTACGACATTTTGGTTCTGTCGCAACATTTTCTCTGCATATTATTTGTAATGCCACCTATATTTACGCCTGACAACAGCTGAATATAAAAATGAACTTATTGTGTGATTTTATTTAGTTCAGCAGTTCATGATCAAAGATGATAAGAAGTTGTTTTATTTTTGTGACGTCAAATTTACTTGATATTCATATAAATTTTAGAATAAAGCAAATAAAATTACAGCTGAGAAGTCAGTAAAAGCAAAAACATGCGGTTCGTTCTATACTCAACTTTTGTAGTACAAAGAAATATTTGTATTCCAGCAGTTATTAGACTACCTTTTAAGTCACAATTTATGTATATTTCCACCTACAGTCGCTAACCTCTGGCCCTTCATGCTTGAAGGTCGTTCAACGTTCTATGAAAGATTAGTATCAAGTGTTATTTTTAAAACAGTTGTTGGTGAAAAAGAAAAAATCCTTTAATTATCATTAAAAATACGATATAATGGAACAATTCAAAGAAACGGTTATGTTATTTAATGTTTAGCCAATAAATACTGTATAAGTTTATATGTTTGTTCAATGTATATATATATATATATATATATATATATATGTAATAATATGTAATAACAATATGTAATAAAATTAAAAAACTGAGTACCCTTATATTTTTTATTAAAACTCATTACATAACATGTTTAGACTTTTTTGTCATTTTCTAGTGTAAATTTAATTTATTTTATTTATTGTTAATAAATAAATTAAATTAAAATAAATTTAATTTAAACTAGAAAATGACAAAAAAGTCGAAACATGTTATGTAATGAGTTTTAATAAAAAAATATAAGGGTACTCAGTTTTTTAATTTTATTACATCCTAAAATACGTAAGTAGCCCTAATTTTAACTTTATATATATATATATATATATATATATATATATATATATATATATATATATATATATATATATATATATATATATATTTATATGTATTCAAAAACATATGTGTTAGTTGCCCAAACAAACCCATACTTATTTAAATTGACAACGGCACTCTTTCCACTATATTGAGGTTTTTTGAATGAAAAAATGATGGTAGGTCTACAACAGGCTTTTTGCCTTTAGGTGACCTCAGTTTATTTTACATTGTCATTTTTCATATTGTATTGTGTATATTTGTGCACAAAAAATACATTTTCTATTGAATCAACAATAACTATCTCTGACTATTTGTGTAATATTTCGTCATTAGCCTATAAATGGAAACAAATATATAATTTAACATGTCTAGATACATAATTTTGTGGATTAATCTCGTTTTTTCATTTGCCATTAGACTACTAATTAATTTCTATGTTGAGAATAAACTGTAAAGTTATAATATTACAGTAATTGTGTAAAGGGGCCGTTTCGCTCCACAACAAAACGCAAATAAATAGTTCTCTATTTCAACTGTTCGACCCTTAACAATGATCGTATAATGACTCTTGAAATGTCAGTTGATAGGTGGAGAACTGTTCTAGTGGACGATAAGTTGACAGTTGATAGGTGGAGAACTGTTCTAGTGGACGATAAGTTGACATTTGATAGGTGGAGAACTGTTCTAGTGGACGATAAGTTGACATTTGATAGGTGGAGAACTGTTCTAGTGGACGATAAGTTGACATTTGATAGGTGGAGAACTGTTCTAGTGGACGATAAGTTGACTTTTGATAAGTGGAGAACTGTTCTAGTGGACGATAAGTTGACTTTTGTAAACAATTGAGTATTTTAATAATTTTTCTATAGTTAAATATGTGAAACTTTACATGTAATTCTAAACGATTGTAATGAAAAAAAAGAAAAATTAATAAACTTTATGATCCTCTAGATTGGCCCTCTAACAATCATATATGTTCACTTTAAGTCGGGTATAATAATATACAGTAATAATAATAAAAAAACACGAACCGTACAGTTGAAATAGAACACCATGTTTTGGCCCGCTGACGGTAAAATTGCACGAAAACTAAAGGGCTATCTACTCCCCAACGGCGGTTTGGTATACGGCCACTTTAAATTACATTATTTATACACGCAGTAAGGAATACATAATTTGCACCCCACTAGTCGAAAATACTCGTATATCTAGTAAATAAACATTAAATTCAATTGTAATCTAACAATGATACTTTGAAATAATAGGGAGTGTCGGTCAATACAGTACGTGCTGTATTTCTCATACGTTTGAAGGACGAGGATATGCATGTATCAAGAATCAAGAACTTTTGTAGTCATTTGGTAGTGTAATGATAAATGGACTTCGTCAAGTGATTTAGAATTTACAAAACTTGAAGACAATTAATCATTAAAATACAGTAAATTAATTTGATTTATCCTACAATCATCAATGTTTATTAAGAAACGAACATGCGGGACAAAAATTGTGTATAACAGTTTTAAACATATAGGACATAGAAACATCGAGAGCAAAACAATTATTAAAATACAGTGAATAAATTTGATTTATCCTTAAATTAAATAACATATACAACATCCACATAGAAAAACAGAAAGAATAATAATTATCGGATACGTTTCCGAGGCAAACAATTACATAATATTGGATTTTTACCTACTTAAAATTACTATCTAACTCAGATCCTACCATCAAGTCTGTTCAACACATCGACCAATTAACATTATAAAATTATCAATTTATATATACACCTCAGTAATTAATATATTCTTAATCTTAATTTATAACCTAATATAATTTATAATTTAATAATAAATTATAATTATATAACATAATAGACATTAAAGCAAATTCTTTTTGTGATTTGCTGTATCAATTCTGTTGAATTCGTAATTTATTTTTATTTCTTGTGTTACGTGAGTGATAATTATTAATGATATTCAAGTTATGTAGATTATTGTGAAGATTAAAAGGATTCAAAATGTATGAAGATGGCACGAGTGATACTCTCTGTGGGGTCCTGAGAGAACCAATCCTCCCTCCGAATTAGCTTCGTGCTCGGCCGTCCGCCATGTCTTGTGTTTGTGTAATACCGTGTTCGTGGGAGATTTACTGACAACCCAACGATCTCCGTCATTGACATGCTCGTACGTGTGGAAGTATGAGCATTGCAATCACAGAGGACATTGCAATCTTTGCGTTTACGTGACTTGGCAATGCAGTAAAGAATATTAAAGCGATATTATTTTTAAATATGATAACATGAAGATATATATTGACTTGCTGAAGTATTATATATATCACACTACCCTCTATGCCAACGCTCGATGTCCACACCACTTATATATATCTTAAATAATCATTGGCTGTTAGTTTGTGCACATTTGAATACAGTGTAGATGGAAGTCTTCGTTAGCTTGAACTAACACAGGTTGTCTAGTTACTATTCTAAATTACCATTCCTTTTCTGAGAACACGTTTTAGTTAACAGACTGTTCAGATGACGCAAATATAATAATGATAGTGTAGTTTTTATTCTTCTTTTTCGTTCTTCAAAGTTGCATGCTCGGTTTACAAGACAGCTTTAGTCAATCACTTAAATAATTATAATATTTTGCACACAATTACATTTTCTTAAAATAAAGCAAAGGAAAGAAAGAAGTCAAGGCTCTTAAATAAACAAAATTCTCTTTGGCATACTTCGTAAACGATGGGTAACTAAGGCTCTATATGGCAGGGGGCAGATAATTGTATTCCCGCGGTCTAAAGAATTTCAAACCCTTTTCCCCAAATTCCAATCGCACCTATGGTAGGTGGAGTAGATCGCTCTGTCGAGTACTGCACCCACTTATTTCATGCCAGAAAACAAGAATTTAGCTGAAATATTCAGGTCTACCGGTTTGAAAAGTTTTGTGTTCCGACTGAACCTTTTGCAAGTCACAGCATGATCGACAACACTACAAATTTTGCCCTGTATTCAATAATGTGGTCAAACGTTTTGTGACCGTAAACGTAAATCAATCTTAAGTGCTATATTGTGCAACCTAGTGAGAACTTACACGTTTTCCTTGGCCAGACAAAAAGCAAAGGTTGGGAGGGCATATTAGGCGGCAGGAAAATCAACTGAAGGAACAATCTCTAACTTCCTTCAGAGGTAGTTTGATCTAACCAGTAAAGTGATTTAAGCTTGACTGTAACACTTGTACATGTAGAAAGCTTGCGATCAAAAGTAACCCCAAGAATTGTTGAGGAGCTACTCATGACATTGGGTTTGCTGTCCACAGTGACTGCCTGATCAGGGTGATCAATTCTCAAATACAGTATATCGACCGAGAGAGCAAAAACTGCGGTGGAAAAAGTTACTAGATGAAATTGTAGTGTCTTATTCGTAAATGAAGTGCCCTCAGTAGAGTCAGCACCTTTTAGATTGTCTATGCGTCTTTATAAAAATCTGTATTCAGTGGAATATTTCAAATCCCTCGCCCTTTTATTATCTGTTGTACAACATTTCAAACATTTAGGTCAAAGTTTTAATCTTATATAAGAATAAAACTGACTGTAGATGATAGGCCTACTAGAATCGTGCACTAAGATAGACGTGTCTAGTTTACCTGATTTTGCACTTTTTTACTAGAATTTATTATCAATTCACTTCAATTTCATTTCAAACGTACAAAATCAGCTCTGCTTTGAAACGTAGACTTATCAGCTGAATATTAAGCTTCGCATGGTTGTAAATTTCAGATGGAGTTGATATTAGTATTCCTCGTTAATAAATTTTTACAAAATCACCAATAAAAATACTTTTTTCGAGGCCTTTCGCCAGCAAAGCTGGCTGGCATCATCAGGCAACATAATATAAAATATAATACAAAATATAAATATGTGTTGCCTGATGATGATGGCTGGCGAAAGGCCTCGAAAAAAGTATTTTTTATTGGTGATTCGGATGGTTGTAAAAGTTTTACTATTTGCCAAAAGAAAGTTGTCTACTATAAATACAGCATTGTTTGTTTGGCCACAAAGAAAATATTGCAAGTATGATGGTAAATGCCATTAGAACTCATTTATGTAACATGTTTCACAAACAGTTTTTGTATCAAGTGTTGTGTGTTCGTTATTCAGTGTCCACATGCACGTGTTGCCGGTCTAGTTATGGGTTGAGGTGTCGTCAAATGCCAATCAAGTAGTGTGAAAGTTTCCTTCGTTATTCCGTATCTTTGTGCACGTATCACTGGTCCAAATAGAGGTTGATATCGTCGAATTCCCATTAAATAGTGTAAAAGGTTCCATGGTGGAAAGAAACATGGGTGTGCCAATGCGCATCTGCCTCGAGCTAACCCCACCTCAAGTTACGTCAAGTGAGGCTCAACGGAGCACCACCTTGCCCTGCCATTACACATGGATTATATGTTACGCTGTTTAACTTCAAATATATGTTTATACTATTATGGTTGTATATGTAGAGATTCATAAGTTTGTGTGTGTAATATAATCATGCCCAGCTGTGCATTTTTTGGGTGTACCAACAACACCAGGAAAACAAGAGGTATTGATATAAAATACTATAGATTTCCCAAAGCAGACAATTTAGCAAAACAGTGGATTAATGCATGTAGTCGCAAAGATAAAATAAATTTAAAACACTACTATTTGCTCAAATCAGTTCTCTGATAATTGCTATGATATTTATATGAAACACAAACTTCTTAACTACTGCCCTAAAAATGCTATCGCTCTTAAACGCGATGCCGTCCCTCTTTTAAATATCCCAAAGTTAAAAGGAAACATAAATCTTCCTGATTGGGGGAAAAAAATAAAATAAAGTATAAGAAAACTTTTTCAAAATGCTTTAGACATTTTAAATAATAATTATCAGTTAAATAATTCTCAGTTAGGAAATTATTATTCAAAATAGACCTATGTAGATGGCTGTAAGCCTGATGTATTAGACGGAGTAGAAAAACTTGATCCCCAACGAAAACTGTTAATGGAAGACAAAGTTAAACAACTTGAAGAACAAAACTCTCAGTTAAAATCAGAATGTTTAAAATTGCAAAAAAATAACAGTATTCTTCATCCTGAAAATGTACTATTTATGAAGAATTTTCTTTATTAGTTATTTTTATGTTATACATTTAATTTTTATTCTAGTACCAATTGCAGTTTCTTATAAGAACCCCAAGTATCTTGGTTATGTATCTGTGTTTCATCTAAATACCGTAATATCTGTTATATCCAGTAGTAATGGTTTAAGTGAAGTTACAGTAATTTAGCAACGATTTTGTAATTGTAATGAACATCTTAGGTTTCTAATTTATGTCTTAGAAATTTTAGTTTATTTTATGAATGTATTATGTTAGCTTTTCACAATATTTTCGTGTTTAAAATTCAACTTTAAACAAATATAAAATTTTAGTACTTTTTAACTTCAGTATCTAACTGTTTAGTTTTGTTTTATTTACTAATTTAATCACTCACTAAAAACTATATTTAGACCAATGTATGGATCGGATCGGATCTTGAAAGTGTAGCAGGGAGCTACGGCTGTTTTAGGCCACTAGGGCCTCTTCAGCCTAGGATAGGTAGGTAAAGGTTGTTGAATCACAACGATCATGACTGCACGAGGCAAAGAGGCAGCCCGGGTCTCCGGAAGAAAGGTCCCGAGGAAACATGGTCCCTGAAACAGACAGAAGAAGAACAAGGGAAAAATGAAAATTGTTAGTGAGCTGACTGAGGGTTGTTTGGAAATTAGAAGTATCTTAAGTGTTGGGGAGTGGGTGAGAGGGAACTATGTCATTGTAGCGTCGGTAGTGAGTCGTGTGAAGGGTGGTTAGTTGTTGGGGGGGGGGGGGGTAGTTAGGTGGTGGATCAAGTGGCCGTGAATCAGGTGGTGGATGGTGAAGTATTGGCTAGTGGTGTAGGGTTCGGTAAAGTACTCTGCCAGTATGGGGGAATCAGTGGCTTTCGCAAGGTAGTTTTGGTTGAGTTGATTAAGGAACTCACGCAGGGTAGGGATATGAGTGTAAAAGGCCTTGGGAGCTGTGGTCGAGGTCCAGGTGGAAAGCTAAGAGCATGGCGCGTCGCTCGGTTATTTCGAAGTTGGAGAGGTGGTTGTGGAGGATGGTGATGAGGACTGGATGGGCGTATGCGTATAGAGTATACGCCCTCTATACTCTATGCGTGAATATAGAGCGGATGACGGAGGTGTAGAGAGAGGTGAGAGTCCTGGCAGAGCGCCCCTGGCGTCTGTTGTTTAGGAAGCAGAGGGCTTTGAATCGGGCTGTGGCGGTCTTCTTTGCTTTACGGAAGTGGGGTATGAAGGAGAGCTTGGAACCAAGGGTGACTCCTAGGTACTTGCAGGTCTTAGTACTGACTGTTACCTGGAAAGTCTTCACTTGAAAGTCTGTTGCCTTGGAGGATGATCGGGGTTTCCTGGTTAACTTGGACCATCCCACCGTTGTAGTTAAAAACAACTCTTAGAAGTGTTGATCCTGATACGCCATTTAGAGCAGTACGTCAGGTAATCATTAAGGATTTAAGTAAGTCGTTTACGTAGTGTTTCGAGAGGCGCACCAGAAGGCCGTGTCATCCGCGAACTATGCGAGACCAGTGGTGGTGTCGGGGGGGTTCCTGAAAATGGGCGAAGGGAGATCTCGCACATACAAGATGTAGAGGAGTGGGCTGATAGCTGATCCCTGGGGACCCCTGCTAACAGCTGGAAGGGTCGAGAAAGGGCGTCCTTTACTCTGACCTGGGCTGTCCTACCATCGAGGAAGTTGGATATCCACTTGATGCTGGACTCTTCCAGCAGTTGGAGCTGGAGCAGTTTTGCTCTGATTATGCCAGACAGTGTCGAATGCTTTGTTGACATCCATAAGGGCCATGATGGTATGCGTACTTCGATAAGAGTTTCGCTGAATACAGGTATACCTTGAGGATTTGGTCTTACATATTGATGCCCAAGACGGAAGCCCCCTGGGACTTTGGAAGTAGGTTGACTTCGTTGAGATAATTATAAAGGCGGGCGACCAGGATCTTCTCAGAGTTTCGAGAGGGACGAGGTGAGGCTAATGGGGTGGTAGTTGTCTGGGTTTCTAGGAGTTTTCTGGGGTTTCGGTAGTACAATGTGACATGGGCTAGCTTCCAGGACTTGGGTGGTAGCCTAGGAGGAGGATGGATGAGAAGAGGATTGATAGGGCCCTAATTAGCCTTTTTCGCCAGGAATTTGGAGATGCCGTCAGGACCGGGGACAGTGTTCTTGAGGGTCCTATGCCTGGCGGCAACATCTAAATAGGTGATGGGGAAAGTCAGTGGGTGGTCAGGGAGGCCTGTAGGGGGTACCGGGAAGGGAGCAAAGAGTTCATGGTTCTATGGAGGCATTGGTCCGGTTGAAATGGGCGGCGTCGAAGGGGGTCTGCCACTGGGACACCATTCACGGTCAGTGGGATTGGTGTATTGAAGGGAGTGTTGTGGGACTTGGCCAGACGCCAGAATTTCCGTGGGGCGGAGAGAAAGTCCTGATCTGCCTTGTCACAAATCTTACGGAGTCTGTCTCTTGAAGGCCGCGACCGAGGTCGTGACCCTCTGGACGAGCACCCTATAAGATCCATGCAAATAGCGTATCCAGGATCTCTGAGAATTAGGCGCCTCACCCACCTCTTCTGCTTAATGAGGAAAATGATATCAGGAGGAAAGAGGTACGGCGTGTGTGTGACCAACCAACTTAGTGGGAACAGAAACCCCTTTGGCCCTGATGATGCTGTCAGTTAGGAAGTTAACCAGTTCGTCGATCTGGTCAGGGGATTGGGGAGGTGTGATGGCCAAGTTACGTATGTCTGTATCGATAGATTGGTTGAACGCTGCCCAGTCTGCGTTCTTGTAGTTTGTGATGGTCTTTGGGGGAGGATGAACTTCATGGGCATAAGGGATCTGTTTGATCCTGAGATCGAAGAAGAGGGGGATATGGTCATCATTTGGGGGAGGATGAACTTCCTGGGTATAAGGGACTAGTTTGATCCCGAAATCGAAGAAGAGGGGGATATGGCCTTCCCGTGTTGTGAATCTGTTGCCTAGGATCGTGTGATGGCAGTTCAGGTCTGCCGAAACAGTCAGGCCGTCGTGGGACTGCCGGAGCTGCGCCAGGAGGTCAGCGTGTTCTGGTAGGAAAGGGGAGGTATGGAGGGTCACAAGGTGGATGGGGAGATTTATCCTGACAAAGTGGACAAATCTAGGGTCGTTGGGGAGTATGACCTGGGCAACATCCAGACAGTCGCGAAAGGCAATGTCCAATCCGCCACTCCTCCGTTATGGTCTCTACTGATGAAGGAGTACCCTGGGAGATATGCAGCGGAAGTAGGGGCGAGGTATGTCTCGTTAAAAGTGAAGATGTCCGGCTGGTAGTCGATTATGACGTCCTTGAGGACAGAGCGTCTACAGAAGAAGGAACGAGGTTGATGTGGCAGACCCGTAGAGCCGAGTGGGGCTTAGCATGAAGAGGATCCATGATGGGTGGTAGCAAAGTGAAGGAGGGTAAGATTGTGGCCTACTGAGTGGAAGATAGTGCGCATGTCAAATGTGGACGTGGAAACTCGGTTGATGGAGTCCTTCACTCTGGGACGGTCTTTAGGAGACACAGTGGAAAGGACGATGGTAGTGAAGGAGTCGAAAGTCCTCTTGAAACCCTCGCTAATCACAGTGAGGAGCTTCTCGAGGAATGAGTTACAGGGTGTCGGTGGTGACAGCGGCTGAAGATGGTGAGGGTGAAGGATGAGAAGGGGATTCACTGAGTTAGGTTGAAGCCTGGCCTTCGGGATCTGCGGTGTCCGGTGAGGGATCGCAGAAGTCGGTCGGGAGGGATATAGGCGGGAAGTCCGCTAGGTGGAGCTTCCAGGGGTTTGCAGTGGGTAAGGGTGCCGGGACAAATTTGATGGAGGTCGGGGCAGGTGTTAGGTCCTTAGGATAGCGGGGACAGTGGCGATGCCCAATGTAATGACCGAAGCGATTGCACGTTGCACAGAAGGGCTTCGAAAGGTCGTGGTCCTCGTGCAAGCACGGTTCCGTACCTTCCTGGGTAGCGCCGCAGACGAGGCAGAGAAGAGAAGGGAGGGCGCAAGCTCCTGGTCCGTGACCGTAGAGGTGGCACTTAGGGCATGGGCAAACAAGTTGGTTCCTGGAGGGTTCGACCCTTTACATCCTTTACAGGACGCACAGGCCTTGCTCCAGGGTGGTCGCCACACAAGTCTCACAGGACGAAAATATCTACACGAGTCCAGTAGGCGAGCCTCCTTGGGCCTACGATGCGTCGGGCGTGGATGAACCCGGAGCATGGGCAGGACTGGGATTTCGGGATGACTGAGAGGAACTCGTCGTCCCCTTCCTCAACACGAAGGCCGCGAACGACAATGTTGAGGAGGGCATGGCGAGGAGGGGCTGCTGAGGCGGTGGGCTTGGTCTGGCGGGAACTTGGCGTGAATTCGTAAGACGAGTGCGTGCCGAAGGTAGAGGCGGGCTTCCAATGTATGTTCGAAAAAACTTCATTTAACTAGCTCTAATAACATTAATAGCATTTAACATTAATTAAATAATTAATTAATGTTAAATGTGTGTACCGTAACATGTGGTGTACCGTAATAATTTGTTGCACTATTTAAAATTAGCTTCATTTAAACATAATATGTCTATGATTTTAGCTTACAAAATAATCAAATTAGATTAATTTTGTTATTTAGTATGGGAGTTCTTGTCTAAGTTTGTGGAGGTTGAATTGGTTAATATATCTTGGTAATATAATAATAGAATTATAAGATTTGGTAGAAAACGAAATTTTGTGAAATAAATAGTTTTTATGTAATCATGTGATTATTTTATTAGCTAAACCCCAAAAAACCTAAGTAACCATAACGGCGCGCCACGGATGGCCAGGATTTCTGTGTCTTACACGACGGCATGCGCCAAACCGACCGATTCTCGTCTCTTGGATGAGCACACCCATGTTTCTTTCCACCATGGAAATGTTTGTTCGTTATTCATTGTACACTGCACTTGTCGCCGGTTCAGATAGTGGTCGAGGTGTCATCAAGGGCACATTCAAGTAGTGTGAAAGGTTCGTTCGTTATTCAGCGTCTATGTGCACGTGTTGCCGGCTCAGATAGAGGTTGAAGGGTCGTTAATGCCTATCAAATAGTGTGACATCACGAAAAAATTTAATTTATTTTACATAATCTTTGGCCCATCAAGTAGTGTGAACGTTTCTTATTCAGTGTCCACGTGCGTGTTTCGCCGGCTCAGATATGTTGAGATGTCGTCAAATGCCCATCAAATAGTGTGAAAGGTTCGTTCGTTATTCATTATACGAACGAACGTGGACGTGCACGTGTGAACGGGGTTTTCGTTATTCTGTATCTACGTGCACGAGTTGTCGGCTCAGATAGAGGTTGAGGTGTCGTTAATGTCCATCAAGCAATATAATAGGTTTGTTCGTTATTCAGTGTGTATGTACACGTGAGGCCGGATCAGGTAGATGTTGAGGTGTCGTCAGTGCCCATTAAGCAGTCTGAAAGTTGGTTCGTTACACAGTGTCTATTTGCACGTGTTGCCGGTTTAGATAGAGGCTGAGGTATCGTTAATGCCCATCAAGTAGTGGAAAGATTTGTTCGGTAGTCAGTGTCTATACGCCCTTGTTGACTGCCCAGATAGAGGTTGAGGCGTCATTAATGCCCATCAAGTAGTGTGAACGGTTTGTTCGTTATTTAGTGTCTATGTGCACGTGTTGCCGGCCCAGATAGAGGTTGAGGTGTCGTTAATGCACATCAAGTAGTGTGAACGGTTTGTTCGTTATTTAGTGTCTATGTGCACGTGTTGCCGGCCCAGATAGAGGTTGAGCTGTCGTTAATGCACATCAAGTAGTGTGAACGGTTTGTTCGTTATTTAGTGTCTATACGCCCTTGTTGACTGCCCAGATAGAGGTTGAGGTGTCATTAATGCCCATCAAGTAGTGTGAACGATTTGTTCGTTATTTAGTGTCTATACGCCCTTGTTGACTGCCCAGATAGAGGTTGAGGTGTCATTAATGCCCATCAAGTAGTGTGAACGATTTGTTCGTTATTTAGTGTCTATGTGCACGTGTTGCCGGCCCAGATAGAGGTTGAGGTGTCGTTAATGCTCATCAAGTAGTGTGAACGGTTTGTTCGTTATTTAGTGTCTATGTGCACGTGTTGCTGGGCCAGATAGAGGTTGAGGTGTCGTTAATGCCCATCAAGTAGTGTGAACGATTTGTTCGTTATTTAGTGTCTATGTGCACGTGTTGCCGGCCCAGATAGAGGTTGAGGTGTCGTTAATGCTCATCAAGTAGTGTGAACGGTTTGTTCGTTATTTAGTGTCTATGTGCACGTGTTGCCGGCCCAGATAGAGGTTGAGGTGTCCTTAATGCTCATCAAGTAGTGTGAACGGTTTGTTTGTTATTTAGTGTCTATGTGCACGTGTTGCTGGGCCAGATAGAAGTTGAGGTGTCATTAATGCCCATCAAGTGGTGTGAACGATTTGTTCGTTATTGAGGGTCTATGTGCACGTGTTGCCGGCCCAGATAGAGGTTGAGGTGTCGTTAATGCTCATCTAGTAGTATGAAAGGTTTTTTCGTTATTGAGGGTCTATGTGCACATGTTGCCGGCCCAGATAGAGGTTGAGGTGTCGTTAATGCCCATCAAGTAGTGTGAAAGTTTGTTCGTTATTGAGGGTCTATGTGCACGTGTTGCCGGCCCAGATAGAGGTTGAGGTGTCGTTAATGCCCATCAAGTAGTATGAAAGATTTGTTCGTTATTGAGGGTCTATGTGGACGTGTTGCCGGCCCAGATAGAGATTGAGGTGTCGTTAATGCCCATCTAGTAGTATGAAAGGTTTGTTCGTTATTGAGGGTCTATATGTGCACGTGTTGCCGGCCCAGATAGAGGTTGAGGTGTCGTTAATGCCCATCTAGTAGTATGAAAGGTTTGTTCGTTATTGAGGGTCTATGTGCACGTGTTGCCGGCCCAGATAGAGGTTGAGGTGTCGTTAATGCCCATCTAGTAGTATGAAAGGTTTGTTCGTTATTGAGGGTCTATGTGCACGTGTTGCCGGCCCAGATAGAGGTTGAGGTGTCGTTAATGCCCATCTAGTAGTATGAAAGGTTTGTTCGTTATTGAGGGTCTATGTGCACGTGTTGCCGGCCCAGATAGAGGTTGAGGTGTCGTTAATGCCCATCAATTAGTATGAAAGGTTTGTTCGTTATTGAGGGTCTATGTGCACGTGTTGCCGGCCCAGATAGAGGATGAGGTGTCATTTATTCTCCATTTGTTTACAGACGCAGCACACGCCTTCCGTGCCTCATATGGGCATGACGCGGAAGGGGGGCAGGAGAAATACTTCATCACGAAAACATTTCATTCGTTTTACATAATCTTTGGTTTTATCAACCTTAACGATATTGGCTAATATACAGTAACAGTGAAACTTACGACCAACGGTTACAGGATTGTATGTGCTTTTCAATTTAACTCTTAACTACTATCCTGGGGTCATTTTTGACTCCAGAGTGTAATTATTTTAATTTTATATTTCTTGTACTTAGAGGATTGTGCTCTCTCTTTATCTAATCTCTTTTCAACTAATGAAACATACGTTGTATGTGGTTGTTTCTTGTTCGGTCACTCCATATCTGGCTGGGAAGCTTCTGTAGTCAGTAGTGACGCTACGAGAGTAGTTATTTTAGAATTTATCTTTCTATGAATTTCTTCTAATTAGAAATTTTAATTCTAAAGAAGAAGATGTGTACGTTATTTGCAAAAAGGCAGTGTGCAGAGCCTATAGCAAAGTGAAGAGTGCCAATAAGGCTAATTGGACAGTAAGAAGTTGCCAACTTTAGAAGAGGTCTTTTTTATGGGGCCAAGTACTATAATTCCTTATAATATAGGTCTAGTTGTAAAAGATAATATATAGTTTTTTTTATAATATATAGTTTTGATTTTTAAACATCACTAAGGGTAAAAATATATTTTTAAAAAAATGTGTTTTTCAAGAAAATTAATTTGTAACATTAAAGAAAATTTAAAGTAAAAACTTTTATTTGTAAAATAATAACCAAAAACGGTTATTTTTACAAGAAGACAAGATAGAGAAAAGGATACTATCATTTAAGTTATTAAAATAATATATTTGAGGATATTAATTTTTTTTTAATTGGGGTCGGTTTTGACCCCATGATAGTATTTACGTTAGTCAAAATAAGCATAGTAGTTAAAGGTTAAGTTAACTTTCCTGTCCCACGATTTCATGTCATATATCTGTTTTGTGTGTCTGTATGAATTCAATGAAAATGTATACGAAATCCTGTTAATTCGGAGTATCGGAGAGAACCGGGTGTCTGTATATGCTAGGAATGTCCAGATATCGGGTTTTATGAGTTAAATAAACTCAGTAATGAAGAAGAAACATTTCAATCAAGACGTAAATATCTTCAGTATTAATAAAGTAAAATGTTTGAATTAATAAGTCTGCACGATAAAAATTATATTTATGTGTTCTTTACAGTTGGTTGGATTCCAAAGCATATCTGACAGAACACCGAGTGTACGGTGTTTTCTGATAACAAAACAATGCTGAGATAAGAAACGCGTGAAATGAGTTTATACTACACTTTTGAATAATATTAGGAATGGGATTCATAAACCTACAAAAGATGATACACAACTTATATTTTGAAGCAACAAATTGAAGACGTTTTAATTTTAATTACAAATATGACACGGGAAGATGTACTTCTTCCGGCGAACTACGGGTTTATCCACAAAAACTGCCGGGGGGTACCTATGCAGGACAATATTTGTTTCTCTATAACTCAACCCTAGATACTCATATTTATAGTACCTATCTGATTCGCAGGTGAACCTGAATTTAACTCTAGATATGCACTTCAAGGCAGGCAAATGCCTGTTGGTACTTGCTTAGGTCTGATATATACAATATACAAACCTGGAAATTGCCTTGAAATCAGGTCTGAAGTTAAGTAATTTCTTGTAACTTTTATATGTTGTGTTTCATTTTCAAACTAGGCACAACTTGTGATAACATTGATTTAAAATTCTAGTTACATAAATGATTTATGACTAATGAACAAGTTGTTGTATTGAGTTCAAAGTTGGCAACAGTTTTAAACATAATAAGTATAAAATACAAGAAGAATCAATTTGTTCAAGCATCTTTACTCAACTACTTTACTCAAATCTGGTTCGGGTGCGGTTTTTTCAGTCCATGTTCATCTGTTGGGAAACAATTATCAGGACCCCCCATGTATGTTTTTTTCAATTAATAATGGATTAAATATGATACATCTTTAAATAAAGAACGTTTCTATATGCTCGTCCAAGACTGGTCGTTCATTTGAGTTTCTTGTTGACAAGTCCGGCACGAGGTGACGTGTGGACGGGACACGCGTGAGGTCAGCGAGGCCGTCACTGGTGTCACCAACTAAATCACGTCGTCAAATGTTGTAGCCTAATCTCTTATTTTAGTTAATAACTTTGAATGTCGACTAAAATGTATTATTTTACTGTTATGTTTTAACCAATGAAGCAATTTAATATCATATATCAACAAAACATATTTGTTAATGTTTACTATTAAAAAAAGTTTAACCATTTTATAAATTATTCATCATAGTGGGTGAGTTTTTATATTTGTTAACTAATTTAGTTTGTTTGTTGTGTTTTATAGTACCTGTATTGAACAAATTTTACTGTTCACCATATTTCATTTTATTTCTCTTGATTTTAATTTGAAGATAACTTATATTTTTAGTTTTATTACTCTAAAGGTCTTAAAATAAATCTCACAATATTCATAAGTAATGCATGACACATTTTCTGTGCATAGAAATAAGAGGGCTTATGGCACTAGTTGCACAGTGCTGTAACCCAACTTGGGGTCAAAGTGTTGTGGAAATTGTAGACGATATGCCCTCTTTAAACCAACATGGCGTCCGCTCAATGTTTGCTATCGGCATGGACACTACTAGAAGTTTGGAGTGGTGTGTCCATGGTGGGTAGTAGTTAGTGTCCAGACGTTGTGTGTAGGGAAGAGAACTGAGTATCAGGCTTGTCAATTAGCTACAAATCAGACCAATACTATGTGGTTTGTAATCCATATAAAGCTGTTGGTCCCTTAGTTTCTCTGGCTATTAATAAATTGTCCTTTCTGAGCATAAGTCACACTCAGGAACCAGACTACACTGGTCATCAACACTCACCCTAAAATCAAATTATCATTTACATTTGCCTTAAAATATGTACAAAGCTCGTATCGGTGTCTCATACCTGAGATGACCATGGGTGACTTGTCTAGTTTTTCTACCAATTAACCGAGATCAATCTATACCAAGAAAGAGACAATTATCAATGACCAGACCAGGGAAGTGGAGGACTCAGTACGTTAAATTATACTTCTGGTTGACAAGCTGTATAAATCACTTATCCAGTAGAACTCACGATGTGATGACAACTGATCATCATCCCAGCATGAGTCCCACCTGGGAGGAATAAATGGGAAGCACAATTTGTTTCTGATTGGGGATGTTCTAACTAGGGAGTAGGGGTTTTAACTGTAGGGGCAAGTCACAACTTGGCCCCAACTTGGGAGCTAGGGTTCCAACTGGGTCATATCCTCGATTATATTACTTTAACAAATAGTTTTTTTAAATGTATTTTCAGTGAATAAACGTTTTTGAATTTTGTATTTGAAAATTTGTGTCAACAATTTGATTAGTTAATGAGGTACGCCACTACTGCTTGCTAAACTTCACTACATTTACATTGGACTACACTAGAGCTTCACTTCTGGACCTCAAAACAGCTTTTAAGAAGAGATGTAAATAAAATTTAGTGTTGGATGAAAAATCTGTCTGTATTTTTATGAAATCATTGGTTATACACTAACATCTCTTCCATGGACATGAGAATACCAGTACTGTCATCCTAACATCTTGCGTGGGTTGCAGCACTATTCCACTGCTGATAGCAGTATTATAATATATAAATACAGATTCACCTTTTACGTAAAAGAAATATGCACTAAAATCCATACTACACCTCAAATTTCATAAGTGAATAAATAAATTATAATATATTCAGCAATTTAATTAAATTGAAAGTTCATAATCATTAATTTTCCTCTCAATACCCATAGATTTTTTTCCTAGGACGATTTAAATTACAAAATAAGTATTGATGTAGTTACATAATTAAAACGGTACATTTTTAAATTTCCTCTGACTGAGAGTCATTTTAATAACATGCAAAGAAAATTTAAAACTAAAGTACATACCGTGGATATATTCTCTTTTTTTCCTATTTGTGAATTTACATATGAACTTGACCTAATCAGTAAAAATGTTTATAGAATCGCATACCTTTAAAAAAGGTTTATAGTAACAGATTAACTCTTTTCTTTAGAATTAATAATTGATTCAGGGAGTATTTATAAGCACATGCGTTAGTAATTTTTTGTTCTGTTGCCAGGTCACACATTCAACAATCCAGAAACCATCGACGACAAGCTTGAGCCCGGCATTTGGTGAGTTATTTTTGTTCTAATTATATATTCCAATGTCACCAAGATCTAATTCCGATAATAAAAAATAACTGATATAACCGATAATAAAAAAAACATCATCGATAATTTTTTTTATTATATTACTGTTATATTAGTCACTCAGTTTTTAAGTAACTTTGGCATTTCCTTAACTTATAAATTAAAGTGGCTATCTTGCTTGATTATTGCATAAAATGGTTGTGTGCTAACTCGTCCAGGTGCAAAACTTTCACATTTTATTGCAATTTTTATGTAAAATCATCGTTATATATTCGTACATTAGAAAGTGTTAAAATTGAGAAAAAATTCAGTATCATAGCTAGATTGTGAGGCACTAGTAAAGTTTATAGCCTATTCCACAGTCACAACATCTTGAGCTGACTTTTACTGCACAAGTGGATCCCTGTGCATGATAATTTGTGAATATGGAATAATTTAGTTTGGTGGGTAAGAAGGCAGGTCTAGGCTTTAAAATAGGCATTGTTTTAAAATTAATGTTATGCCTTGGTATTGGAATAAAACCATCATATGGTAATTAATTACTATGTTAGAAATGTTAAAACAATTCTCTGTTTATAAAGGGTTGCAAATTTTACTAACATATAATATAGTTTTATATATATAAACTAGGGGACACCCCTGCATGCTTCGCATGCCAACCCCGATGGTCGCTGCAATCGATACACCTCGGCCTTCGGCCTCAGCATGTAACTATTCAATGCAAAAAATAGGAGATTAACTATATAACGTAAAATCACAATATTAAATTTAGTTACAGTATCTCACTCACACTAATTGCTTTGCCACCTATTTAGCCCATTTCAACCATGTTCATTACATTTATTTTTATTTAACAGCTGAAGATTAAACTCATAGTAAAATAATATTAAAAATGCATCAATAGTATTTGAGTAACTGAGTATAATGTCAAACATTCAAAATAGACATGTTTATTTATTTACAAACCAGCTGTTATTAATTTACTAAAATCAACTCAATGTTATCCTTATGGAGAAATCTTTTAAGGGTGGTTTCTACCCCTTAGGAGTACTTTATCAAGATGAAAATACTTTAGTTGTCCTATTTAATGCCTAAAGAAACAGTTTACAAAATGTCAGCTCTCTACCTACATGGGAAGTTGGAGAATTAGTGATGAGTGAGTGAGTCAGTCAGTGAGGGCTTTGCCTTTTATATATATAGATGGTTTTATTTATAAGAACAAACTATAATTTTCTCAATATCACAAACATTATTATTTACATAGCAGCAGCTGTTAAAATTGTGTAAATATCATTATTTACATTTGA
This sequence comes from Stictocephala bisonia, assembly GCA_035578905.1. Taxonomy (NCBI): domain Eukaryota; kingdom Metazoa; phylum Arthropoda; class Insecta; order Hemiptera; family Membracidae; genus Stictocephala; species Stictocephala bisonia. Next base: position 407,302 of record JAQJVL010000261.1, read on the forward strand.
ACAAGTGTTACATTTTGATGAATTTTAATCTCTCTCCATGTTATTCTTGTAGAGGAATATGTTATGAATTAAAAAGTTAACAAGTTATAATGATATTTACACAATTTTAACAGCTTTTGCTATGTAAATAATAATGTTTATGATATTGAGAAGATTATAGATCGTTCTTATATACAAAACTATATATTGTTAATAAAATTTGCTACCCATTTATATATTTTTATAAACGTAGAATACATACAGGGTGGAAAAAAATATGGAAACACTTTCACAACTTTTCTATGACATCATCATGGTTACAAAGAACATACTTTTTGACGCCATAAGCGACATTTCAACTTTTCAGGGAGATGGCTCACATGGAGAAGAACACAAATCTTTAATGTAAGCCTAGGTCGAGTTTGTTATCAAATTAAATGTCTATTCAATAGAAATTAATTGACACAAACCAGACTTAAAAACGTCTATCCTTTCCAGAGTAGCAGTCATTTGAATTTCATAGTAACTAATTTGAACAATATTATTTCTCTGCTATTTAACGATTATAAGTTTATTATTCTGTTAAAAAATTATACTTTATGGAACACAATGACTCAAAAAAATTAAATTATCAAATTATCTATGGAGAAAAATAAAGTTGTTGTGAAAGCATAGAAAATATGGAAATGCTTTCACAACAACAAAATTTTTCCATAGATAATTTGATAATTTAATTTTTTTGAGTTATTGTATTCCATGAAGTATAATTTTTGATCAGAATAATTTACTGAAAATCATAATATTGTTCAAATTAGTTGCTTTGAAATTCAAATGACTGCTACTCTGGAAAGAATGACTTTTTGAAGTCTGATTTGCAGTTAATTTCTATTGAGTAGACCTTTAATTTGATACTAAACTTAACCTAGGCTTACATTAGAGATTTTCGTTCATCTCCACGTGGGCCGTCTCTCTGAAAAGATGAAATGTCGCTAATGACATAAAAAATATGTTCTTTGTAACCATGATGATGTATAAGATTTCACTTTTACCTGTGAAGTCATAGAAAAGTTATGAAAGCGTTTCCATGTTTTTTTCTACCCTGTATATATATATATATATATATATATATATATATATAAAATTTGTGATGCCGTTTTATGTTAACGTAACTCCTTCTATATTTCATGATCAATTTTAATGTTTGAGGTGTCAATAAGGCTACATGAAGGCCACAGAAAGCCCTCAAGTACGTGATTCTGTGTTAAGAATAACTTGGAGAGAGATTAAAATTCATAAAAAACTACTTGTTCAAATGTAAATAATGATATTTACACAATTTTAACAGCTGTTGCTATGGAAATAATGATGTTTGTGATATTGAGAAGATTATAGATCGTTCTTAATGCTAGAGAGAGTAGTTTCATTGTATTCAGTAGACGAATGATATATTTATTTATAAAAAAGCGGATGTATGTCTAATGCCTTACTATATAATTCTTCTGATCATGAAACTTTTGGAAGTTATGTACATTTCTTAAGGGGAGGTTTTAAGCATGGTTTTATTCGTATGCTCCTATAAGATTCTGTTCCATGGATCTTTAAAGTTTAATGGTAATCTGGAGCTGTTTTATTTATTTAATGAATCACATTCTTTAAATAAAACAAATAAAATGAAAGCTTTTTAAATATTCTAAGTAATAACATTGGCTTGTAAATATGTAAATTATTACTGTTTTTGTGACAGTGTATTAAGCACTCTTGGTTTTCCATGATTACTAATTTCTAGTTTTTATGGTCTATTCGAGTGCAACATAAATTCACATGCTAACATTTTATGTAAGAGATTGCTATAAATACTTTTGGATTGCATGTGAAACATCTAACTTTTGCTACTTGAGAATGTATTTGCTATCAACAATTTTATTTAGTTACTAGCTGTCCCCGCCCGCTTCGCCGGTCATAATATTGAGTTTGATTTAGAACCTAATAGCTGAAAGAATTCGAGCATTTTTGCTTCTTCTACCAATATTAGATTTTTTAGGAGGCATGTCATAAAAAGTAAACTGGAAAACAAATAATTATTTATTTTTTATTTTCACATTTCACCACATGTTTTAATTACCGAGAAAAAAAGGTTAACACCAAATACAGATCACCTGATCAAGTAAAAGTAGTGTGTGCTACACTCTCAAGGTGAAATATAGAACTACAATAAATCAAAACATATACAGTACTGTTGTTGTGAGAAGTTCAATCTGCTTATGGCATGTGAAACTACATTAAACCACACAGTCATATGTTTTTTGTAAACAATTCAGATTCTCCATTTGAATAACATGGGATCTTTAGGAGCCCGTGGGGCGGGACCCTGTGGACGGATCTGCATCAAACGTCACAGAAACCATCTCGGGAGTATACAGGACAACATCCTAAAGTTTCATGGCGATCGGTTGGATGGTTTGGCAGCGCATAAACTTCAAACATATATATATATATATATATATATATATATATATATATATATATATATACACATATATACACAAACATCCTCTTTTATAAATATAGATGACACTGATTATCAAGATATCGGTGAATGAGTGTGGCGAGTTTAGATGCTTGATTGTAATCATTTTACTTACTAAGGTTGACTATTTTAAAAAGAGCCATTTTAATAAGCCCAATAACGAGAGAAACTAAGGAACCTACAGCTTAGTGTGGAATTCAAAACTAAGGAACCTACAGCTTAGTGTGGAATTCAAAACTAAGGAACCTACAGCTTAGTGTGGAATTCAAAACTAAGGAACCTACAGCTTAGTGTGGAATTCAAAACTAAGGAACCTACAGCTTAGTGTGGAATTCAAAACTAAGGAACCTACAGCTTAGTGTGGAATTCAAAACTAAGGAACCTACAGCTTAGTGTGAAATTCAAAACTAAGGAACCTACAGCTTAGTGTGGAATTCAAAACTAAGGAACCTACAGCTTAGTGTGGAATTCAAAACATTTATAGAGTTGGTATGATTTTTTTCTATGTTCTTCTTTAGTACTGTCCACGTCAATTGTATTATGAAGACTGAGAACAAGGACTATCATATGCAATCTTCACAACACTTAGCTCCCAAGTAACTAGATTACAGCACTACCTTACATTTAGAACATGAGTTTCTATTCCAACGATTCACATATGTTATATCTGTATGATGTATTGCAACATTTGAAGCTTTATTTGATAGGCCAAGACCTGTTTCAGTTGACGATAACTTGATTTTTGTAAAAATGAATATTCTTATAATTTGTACAGTTAAGTATTTGAAACTTTAAATGTAATTCTTGACTATTTTAAATTTAAAAACTCAAAATATCAACTTATGGTCCACAAGAATGAACCTTTAATAATCATACAGTTTTTCACTATAATAATAATAAACAAGAACCATACAGTTGAAATAGAACAGCGTGTTTTAGGGGAACGGCGGTTAGATTGTATTTATAGAAGACTGTAGCCAACCATGTATAAAGGACTGCCAAGCCACCACTAGAAAGTTGACAGCCCTCTTCTATAGGGCTTGGCAGTTTAGGAATCGGCCACCTTAAGGCGGTTTGGCCGGCATTAGGGACAAATTAAATCCGCTACATGCGCTGGCTGTATGTCTGACCACGAGGTACTCACACACAAACACCGACCCTGACGCCTCCCCTGGGATGGGTGGGGTATAATTGCAGGAAGTCATTGAAGCACGATCCTGCAGGTGCGGGTGCTGTATCTCGCTGTACGTGTGCGTAGCGATTGTATTGTAATATAACGTGCAGGTAAAAGTATATATCCCAGTTGAACATATAAAATTATTCAATTTTGTAAATTGTGTGATATTAAAAAGCATAAAATGCCAAACATGACACTGTATTTCTCTCGTTGTAATAAGATAAAAACAAACATATAACATTAATTATTTTAAATCAAATTTGATAATTTGCAGTAAAATTAAATAATTAAAAATAACTGATGAGCAAGGCCAGTCCTGTGAGGGTCTGTTTTTAAAATTTGGGAATAATCGGGAAAATAGTTTCTTAATTCTGTATGTACCAAGAAAGCCCAAATTCGCATAAGTAGTTCTTCATAATTTTAATGAAAGAACTACTTGGGAGGCGTTTAATATCTGATATAAAGACATTGCAATCGAAAAAATAAAAAAAATTATTTTGACCAAACAGCCTTAAATTGAGCACCACTAACTCTCTGTTAGATTTTAACTGTTTATACCTCTATTATGAACATTTAACGAATCAAACAACTTTTGATCCTCTATTATGAACATTTAACGAATCAAACAACTGTTGATACCTCTATTATGAACATTTAACGAATCAAACAACTGTTGATACCTCTATTATGAACATTTAACGAATCAAACAACTTTTGATACCTCTATTATGAACATTTAACGAATCAAACAACTGTTGATACCTCTATTATGAACAATTAACGAATCAAACAACTTCTGATACCTCTATTATGAACATTTAACGAATCAAACATAGCGACTGTTCTTGAGACTAACATTAAAGAATACAAAATAATGTATATGTAGTTAAATTATTTAAATCATGTTACATTAAAACAGTCTACAAACTTAAAAATGTCATCTCCATTATAAGATAAACTTATTTAAATTTGAAGGTGAAAAATCATATTAAAATTTATGTCTAATGAAAAGCTATCAGCAACTAGACAACAATTATTTTAAAAAATTAACAAGTAAAAGAATTGTTACAAAAACCAAGATTTAATTTTAACTATTCAATAGTTTTACTACTAATTAATCGGCTTTCAGTGCATTATTGTAAAGCTCAGCACTAAATGTTTAAATTATTGATTTTATTTTTATTTATCAACTCCTTTCTGGAATTGATAACTGGTTTGTTTAGATGAAATATTAATACAGAAGCATGAATAGCCTATTGTTTTAAATATAGGTAATATTTAAGATTTATTTCCTTGAATAATATAGTTGTACTCGAGCCAGGTTATTTTTATTGCTTCACATAGTTATTTATTTTGTTATTAGTTGTATTTGAGTGAGTTATTAGTTGTATTGTATTTCCACTGTAGACCCCCTTTCAGATATCACAGGCCTCCAGCCCTTTGACCTTCCCTATCATATCAGTCAGTGGTCCTTGCCCCTTGCTCCTCACACATCTGACTCTCACCAACAATAATTACAAACAATGGTTTTTAGTTTTCAACTTTGTTTAAACTATTGAACTATTTTCTTCATAACAACAATTACTTGTTATTTGCTCAATGAGGTTTTTTACTGTACTAGGTACTTTTTTAGTAAGTGTACATAGTTTAGTAAAAATGGAGGAATATCTACTGTTAGTGCAGAAATTATATGCACCTGAGTTTGAAGATTGTTTTCTAAGGGACTATGAAAAATCTAATAATACCATTGTTTTCCTTGTTTAAGTGTACGTTATGACATATATGTTTTTAAATTGTATTACAAGTTTTAATAATTTTTGTCGTAGAAAAAAAAGTACCAGAATTTGAACTAGTTTTCACTGTACATTAAATTTACACATTTATTACTTAAAAATCTGTTAATGTATTGCATTTATATTTTAATACCTGGTTAATAAGAACGTTTTCTATAAATTTTATACATTTTAGAATTTTTACTTTTCAATAAAGAAAGTTCTTATCAGTTCCCTAAAATATTGTTTTCTTGGCTTCTAGAAGTTGTAAAATTAATTACAAGGTCTTGTTTTAATCCCTATGACATGTATAGTTATGATACATTACTTTCATATGTGTAAATAAATGCAGTGGTTTTATATTAATTTAAATCAATTGAAATTTATCAATTTAAAGTTGTATTTTAAATAGATTAAAATATATTTAAAATCACTGTATTTTCTTACACATATCAGTTATGTTCAGTAACTATACATGTCATAAGGATTACAACAAGACCAAGTAATTAATTTTACAACCTCTATAAGCCAAGAAAACAGTGTTTCAGGGAATTGATAAGAACCTTTTTTCTTGAAAAGCTATATTCTAAAATTTATAAAACTTATAGAAAATATTCCTATTAACCAGATATTAAAATAAAAAGGCGATGCATTGACAGGTTTTTGAGAAATAACGGTAAAAATTTTATGTATATTGAAAACTAGTTCGAATTCCGGCACTTTTTCTGTTCCAACTAGGATAAAAATTATTAAAGCTTGTAATCAAATTTAAAAACATATGTCATAATGTACAATTAAATGAGAAAACAATGGTGTTTTTAGATTCTTCGTAGGCCTCTAGTTTCTTAGAAAACAACCTTCAAATTCAGGTGCACATAATTTCTGCGCCGACAGTAGTTATAAAAGGAACATTGTTTTAAATTAGTTTTTCAAACAAGCACATTAGTTTTTCAAGGTAAGTCGTTGAATTTCATTCTCACAAAGCAATATACTACTGGCTGGTTAACATATTGCCTGCAGGAAACTTACTACTGTATTGAGTTTGCAGGGAGTCTTACCAGTTCTATTACATAAAACTTACCTTTAGTTTTTAGAAGTGAAAATTTATAATTATAATTGATTTCAAGAAAGCTTTCTTGAGAGATGCCAGAGTGACATCCTCACTGAAACAAGTCCCTATTGTCGTGCCACTGTTTAGTTGTACAAAATCCTACACTTAATAGTTGTTATTTTTAATGTTTTTATTGATAAATACAAGACAATTTATAATTTTTTTCATACCTGTTGCCCACATACTCCAAATTTGGCTGACTTTTCTACTCTGATAAGAAACAGAATGCGAAACTAATGTAAATAAACACAAGTGTTTATTTTACTTTTATGATGACATAATCAATATTTAGTTTGTTAGATATTCCAAATAAATAATTTTTCAACAAACTATAATATTTAAATAGTTTAGTTTTCTATTCCTCAAATAAGTTATTTTTAAAATAAAATACAAAAAATAGTTAATAAACATTGGATTTAACACCTACACTGCGCATGGGAGAGATTGTTAGTTCTCATCATTGTTTAGCATGAGGTTCTCCCCAGGTGTGTATATGGGTGGGAGACCTCCCACATTTTCAAAATAGCCACAGAGGGTTTTCCAGTTTCCGACAACTTTTTTTATTCCAATATTTTCATTTCTTTATTAAAAGTAAGGAAAATTTACAATAATATATATTAGCACCTGGTATATTGGTATGTTTTGTGAATTTAAGCAGTGCATTTGTTAATGAGGGTGTTACTAAACTAAAAACACAAGAAAGCTTGCACCTTTCAAAAAGTGATACTTTGATTGAAAATGAAATTTGAAATTGCTAAAAAGTAGAATGAATGACTGCATCTTAATATGTAGAATTTTTTAATGATTCTTTGGCTTGTACAACAATGAAATTACTTAACAATTATTGTTGAAGCTTGTTTTATAATAGATGTATTAGTTAAATTATTCATGGTAAAAAGACTCATTAATTTTAATGTACAACATAAGAATTGTGAGTCCACATTATATCTATATGATTTATAATAACTGCGTAAAATAGCTTGTTATAGCTTACAACAACACAGATATCAGTCTCCCCTATATCTAATGATATCTCTGAGAGTTTGTCTATAATGAGTTTCACATCAATACCAGTGGATGTACGGCTTGCTAGCTTTTGTTATTTGTGTAACTTCATTTCTCTCTGTATCTTCTGTTCTTCAGTTTGTGTAACAATAGACATTTATTAAATTTTGTTTTACCACGCTAAAATGTTTTACTTTTGTTCTGAACTTGTATTTTTGAACTTTTTGGATGTAATATCTACTTTAGAGGTATTTTATATGTGTTAGTGGTTTTACAATATTTGTAATATTTAAATTGGGAGAATGGGAGTTTAAAATAAAATCTATTTATATTAATTGATCAATTTTAAAATTTTGTTTTAGATGTTTTATTGAAAATTTACTTTATCAAAAATATTTAAATAATAATAATCAATGTGAGAAATAGAACTTCCTGATTAATCCTTAACACTTGCTTGTTTAGCAATGTTTGAAATTACATTTCACATTTCCAGTTACTTAAATACTGAACAAATAGATTGTATCCTTTTCAAATGACTTAAATTCATCAAAACTTTCCTCACTTTATATAAAGTATTTTTAAAATGAATTAAGACCAATAAGCTGACATGTAAGTTATCTTCTTGGGTGTTACATTACCAGTTCATTGGGTGTGTTAAACAACAAGTCAAGTGGACTACACTTGGGTCTTATCAGCAGTCTTCACTTGCCAATGGCTCCCATTCCCTTATCACTTTATAAGATAAGTAAGTAATGGGTATCTTGTGATAGAATATTTGTTCACCAATTTGTATAATGATATCATGAGTGTACACTACTACCAACTGTACAAGACATCTGAGTCTTCAGATATCGGTATACTATAACAGTTTTTTATTATTCATAACTTACAAAACGTTCTAAAATTACCTTTCTTGTGTATTCACATTACTGAGACAAAAATATACTGTTTTGATTTGGAAATATTTGTAATAATTATTCATTATATGGTATAGTCTGCTTATACAAACTCAATTTTGTGTTTTAAACCTTAACGAAGTGCAAGCACATTTTGAAAGAGATCTAATATCTCATCTGACATTTTCTAATACTTTACAAAATTTGCCTGTTTTACATTTTTATTTCAAACTTATTCTTAATAACTCATGTCTAACTAATGATATAGGCATGACAATCATCAATAAACTATCTTGATGACATCTTAGAAAAAAATCAAATTAATTAATTACATCAAACTCAAATTGTGAATTAAAGGTATACACAAGTCATGTAAGGAATAGAATAGAATATCATTGTTATTGCACATATACATAGAGAACAGAACAAATGTCAGATATGTTTACGTTACAATATCAGTGTTTAAGTGAGTTTCTAGATGTACATCCTCCATTGAATGAACTCTGGAATAGTATAGTGAGGATATTCTAGCAGCAGGAAGTTTTTCAAGTTCTTCTCTGGAATGTGCCTTAGGAATTCAGTGTTGAAGAACAGTGCTCCTTTGTATGAATATATAGGCTTAGATGGTGTTGATTAAGGAGGAAGTTGCTGCCATGTCACCAGTTCTTGTTTGCCCTGTTTTTATATCAAAGTGGATTGTTTCTTGGATGTAAAGGTTTACAACATTACCAACTCCCGGAAAGTTGCTCAGCATGTGTCCAGTGGTCCTAGTTCTTGTTCTTTCTGACTCTAGATTGTATTTGTTGAATAACAAGTATCCTATGAAGGTTGCAATTTTCATTCCTCCTAGCCTATAAGACCACATGGGGGTAGTATGATGTCAAAGCTACTTCAGTGTTGCTAATTTGTTTAGTTCTTCGTACTTGTAAAGACTGCTGTTAAGTTTGTGACAGAGTTGTTTTATACAGGGCTCTCAAAAAAGGTCTTTATCTGAAGTTCTAGGTATTTTCATGATTCTGTTGTTGGTACTTCTGAGTGGCCATTAAATATTATACTCTACTATAACCAAGATAAATGAAAATCCTTTTCATATGTGTATAGGGCTAAAAGTGCCATAATCGAGTACCATGTATCAGTCATAATCGACACATACTATGACATTAGGGAACAGCAGCTTACAATGTTAGCAACAATATTATGGTTTTGAAATATGCAATATTGAATTCATTACATTTAATAAGGAATAAGCAATAAACTATAAAAGTACTCTCATTTTAACTACGTATTCAGTAATTTTCCAACTAAAATCAATAAAGAGCACAAGTTTATCTAAAGATGATTTCTGCCAGTTTTTCTATCTTTCGTAACTTAAGTAACTGATAACCTTTAACTAACAAAAATACAAGAGTCCATTGAAATGAATTTAAATCATATAGTTCATTTCAATTTCTTAATAATTATTTTAAGCTAATTATATGTATATTTAATGCAAGTACAAATATTACACTGAAATTTCACTAAGTAACTGCCAAAGGTACTTGAATAAACTGTGTATTTGGATTTATTGTGTTTGTATTTAAAATATGTATATTTACAAAAACCATTTCATTTTTAGTTTATTTACCTCTAGGTACTTTGATATTTGAAGCAGCTTAGTTAAACTTATAAATTAAAATAATAGGATGTAAATTTTGTCTTCATTAAATTAGTTAATTTTGAGAGGAAGGTAGCGTATCAGAAAGCCAGTGATCTACTAGATACTGCCTGAATACCGCAGTATTGGGCGAGCCGGTGGCCGAGTGGTCTAAGGCGTAAGGACTTTGAGCTTGGGTTAGAGATAGCGCTGGTTCGAATCCGGCCAAGACCGGAAGATTTATCAGTAATATTCACCTTCTGCTGTATTGGTTCGCCCCCTTACTCTGTCTGATTAAGTTCCTTGCACAGATCAATAGTCTATGAGGAATGGGCAGAGTAAGGTAAAGAAGGAGGTTGGCCTCTCCTTTAAAAAAAAATTTAAATATGCTGTTTGCGTTAAACATGTCAAAGCATTGTGCTAGTTTTGTTGCCAATTCTTTACAATGATAGTGTCATTTCTTAGGTTCTGTTTCGGTTTGAATTGCTATAGAATTACTCTTTTGCAAATAATTTTGCAAAACGAGTTGGTATTGTTTTTATGCTGTATTGTTAAATCAGAAAAAAATACAGTGATAATTAGAATAAACCATAGTTTGTCATATCAAGGAGCATTAATTTAACACAACAATTAATACTAATTCTATTACAATCCTATTTTTAATTAAATGTACTTGAAAATCGGGAAAATGATTCAATTTAGTTTATTTCATTCATCAGAGAACTAATAACCCTTGAACTGTTCACTGTAGACCATCAACATTCAAATCATTTATCATGAAGGTGTATTTGCTATATTGTAATGAAACATCTGTGTAGTATTTATGGCTCAAAAACTTTAAATAACTAACAACTTCAAGCGATTTATGTTATTTATCTATCAACGTTGAAATTTTCATTTATTTTGTATTTTATTTATTTGTTTCTTATTCATAAAAGTTAATCAGAAACACAGTTTTTACTCATTTTTGTAATACACTATTAGCGCCACAAAGAATCTATGATAGTGTAACTAAATACTAACTTATGCTACTTATAAATTGTTTTACAGCCTAAATGATAGTAGTAATTTTAACGTCAGGATGGTTACAAATCAGTGTTTATTGTCTAACAAATAAATTCTTTTATTGAATAAAATGCTTGTTCTATAAGGTAGTATAATAGTTTTGTTTGAATTTTAATACATTTTCTTAAGATTTTATGTATTCTGAAATTATTTTGAGAAATTTTGTCCTTACATAAGTTGGATTATTTTTATATTCTAGGTTATAGTTTTGTTTTAGCTTGTACTTAGAATATCTGGTATAGTAGGATTGATTGTTGTCAGCTGAGTATTGACTCTTTTGCAGTTAATATTGCAACAAGAATATATAGGACTAAAACAGTCGGAATTTTAAGTTCAGTAAATAATAATTTTACAGAGTCTCTTTGTGTTAGATAGAGCATAATCCTTAAAGCCTGTTTTTATGAGTTTAGCATTTTATTTTAATTGTACTGAGATATTCCAAAACCTATGTGGGAGTTTTAAGACTGCTTAGTTTAGTCATTCTTCTTAAGGCAAACAAACCAGACGAAAGCTTAAACAGAACTTTATTAACATGATCCGTTCAGTCTAGGTTTCTATCAATTATTAACCCCAAAAACTTAGTGCTATCAGCCTTCTCTAGTTCATGATTGTCTACTAATATATTCAATATAGAAATGCTATTTAAATTGTGTTTAGTATATTATATAAATTGTTTTTTTTAATTTACTGTAAGTCTTTTTGGATAAAATATGAACTAGTTGGGAAGTGCTTAGAAAAGATGCCAGTTCCAGTTGTTTTTTCTCTCTTTTTTTTTTAAATATTTTTTTCTTTGATACAAAGATTCCTGTTATCTAGATAAAGACATACCTTCCCATTATTTGTGACTGTAGACAAACCCTTTAAATAGGCAAACTCCCTAGAAAGAACAACAAAGGACCCAGGATAGATCCTTGAAAGACACGATATTTGAAATCTGTTTACATAATTGGACTGCTTACAAGAAAAGAAAATTTTTTTATCTTTGTACTCATACTGCTCATAATATGTCAAGTAAGACTTAAACCAAGCAGTTGCTCTCCTAAATGTTTTAAGAAATTTAATAATATGGAATGTGTTAAATGCTCAACTCACATCAAGAATCACCGCTGTCACTTTCTTTGTTGTTATCAATACTTTCGATAATAGATTGAATAATGTCAGTCGCAACAGTAATTACAGATTTACCACGCCTAAACCCATGTTGTTCTTTATCTAATAACCAATTGTATTCCAGATATGAGAATAATTAGTTCTGTATGACTTGTTCGTAGACTTTTGAAAGAGCTGTTAATCATAAAACTGGACGGTAGCATGACATGTTGTCATCATTACTTTTTTCAAAAACTGGTATTATTTCTGCAATTTTCATTTAATGTGGAAAAATATCTGTGGAAAAAAACTAATGACCCTATTATAACATTTTTTTATAACGGCATATAAAGGAACATCGACATGACTTGATGAGAATTTATTATTAAGGGAGGTAATCACCTTTTCAATGTTACTTCAATCCACAGGTTGAAAATAAAATACTTCATTTGTTTGATCTTTAAAATTATTGGAGTTTTCATTTATACATTTTATTTTTGGCAAGTTATACAAGATCGAATTTTCCAAGTAGAAGAAAAATAACGACTGATATTTCAGATGTATTTTTAATTACTGATGTGCTCCCTTTGTAGTTTAAAACTAGGTTTGAATCTTCTTTAGCTCTCTTTCTACCCAATTCATGATTAACAAGTAGCCAAGTAGATTTTATTATGTTGGTAGACTGTTCAATTCTTTCATCAAAAAATTGTTTCTGCTCTAATATGACAAGCTTGTATTAATTATTTTCTTTTAAAGTTTACAAATACTTATATAGTAATAGAATCACATCTAGAACATTTAATTTGTTCAACCAGCGAGGGATTTCTTTTCTTTGTAATACTGTCAGTCATCCAAGACTAACGATATGTATTAGCTTTAACTTAAGTTGCAGAAAAATATACATTTATGGAGTAGTATATAAACATATTTAGAAGATATCAAACTGGGGCACAATATACATTCAAAAAGGTTTCTCTAGCTAATGCATTCACAAACATATTTATACTGTCTTCAGAAGATGTCTAAGTTTATGGAAGTTGTTTGAGCTATTGTTTAATTTAATATAACTGAACTCTAACAACAGGCCATCAGGGTCAATATAATTAATTTTATTACTCCAGTTATGTTGACACGTGTTTTACCTTCTTTTGTTATGGAATTATCTAAAGGAGTACTGCAAATTATCAGTAACTTGGCTAAATAATATCAATTTAAAGTTTTTAGAATATTCACAAATTTTAGGTAAGTATTATTAGGTTCTAGTACATTTATATTAAAAACTTCACCCACTATTGTATAAATTTTATCATGCTTATTGGATAGTATTACTATGAAAGAGAAAAAATCAACTCAAGAAGGGATCGTCATAATGCTTTGGAGAGATCTGTAAATACATATAAGTAAAAATGAGTAATCTTTGTAATATATTTGTGATAGGCAACATTCAAATTCTATGTCCTTAAGTAATGTTTGAATTTGGGGGTACATAATTGCCTTTATTTTTAAATTAATTTTACTTCACATGAAAATCATTGTTCGTCCACCAGTAGTAACTTTTCTACAGAAGAAGCTACAAATTTTAGGGCGGGCATCACTTGCGCAGAATGCAGAAAGCCAGGTAGAGGCTTTCCATCTTTTGCGCGGAGAGCTATAGAGGACCCCCAGATAGGTTCCATCATTTGCGCTAAACGGCGGTCTCTTTGAAATATATATCCTATTGTTTTCTGTAGTGTGGAATTTAGTTATAAACAGTGAATGGAGCTACGAGATGAAAACTCAATTCATTTTTAAGTCGATAGGCAATCATGATACCTTTAACACTTGAAATATAATCCATGCATCATTAGTGGGGCAATAAATATCCATTGTAAATTAGGTTAGGTTAGGTTAGGTTAGGTTAGGTTAGGTTAGGCTAGGTTAGGTTAGGTTAGGTTAGGCATGACGGAATTACCGCTCTCAGGCTTACCTGGACTGGACCCTGCGCAAGTGATGGAAGGGGATTAGGATACCCTTGCAAACCTTTTTTGGAGGTCAGAAATTCTGCGCAAGTGATGGACGACCAAATTTTACAATTTTTAGGTTAGGTTAAAGGGCACTAGATCAGGAATTAGTACATTAGGAGATATAGGGCATCAGCAAACTTAATTTAGAAGACAAGTCCACTAACACAACAGTAGTAGTAAACAAATACAAATTGCATTGGCAAGTTTGTATACAAATAAGTATTTTAGGTAAGTTTGCTGATGTCCTATTTCTCTTATAAATAAATAAATTTATTTCCAATCAATAATTACATGCTTTTTGTTAGGAAATTAACTGGTCATTATATCAAGTTGTGTGACCAGTGTGTGAAATGAAAAATAACTATTTTATTACATTGAAAAACTTCAGTCTAGCTTCTAACCTTTCAATTAAAACATAGCTGTCTGCAGTGTTTACATTTCTGAAAATAAAAAATATTACTCCTAATATAAAATCAAAAGAAGTGATCGAGGAAACTCATAAAACATTAAGGAATTTCACATATATACCTTTTTTATGCTTATAATTTCTAGGAAATAATGTTCATGTAGGAAAATACATTGCTAACTTACATGTTTTATTATAAGATATTATTAATTGAGCTGATGTCCTGTTGCAGTGAAAGCCAAGCAATTGATTTTTTACAGAATGTTTTAAAATTATTTTAATTCTTAATATGAAGTGGAAGAAAATTAGAATATTTAGGTCCTAAGTATGCAAATGAATGTTTAAAAATGGCTTTATTTACTTTTGGTTGTAGATAATTACTGTTCTTTACAAATCTTGTTGAATAGTATAGATATAAATTTGTAGTACCTAAGTTGCCACTTTTGATAAAAAATAAACCTCAGGACTTTTATGAACAGATTATACAATTTGGAATTTTTAGGTAGTCAATATCGCACTCAGAACAATATGTTCAATCAAAAATAAAATTTCAGGCAAAAGTTTTAGTTCTGAAAGTGTTATTTCAAACAAGTCAAAACGGGATAGCATATGTTCTTGAGCTTTCTGAACATTTTTTGATAGCAAATAAATAAGTGATAATAATTTTAAATACAAATGAATGTATGCCAATGCAATTGTGTCTTTCTGATACTACTTTTACAGAGCTACCTTTTAGATTTAACATCTTATTTGTCGATGTTAATACGTTGTTATATTTTTTTCTGACCAAAAGTGCTTGGCTATAATTTTTTATGTTTAAAACTATCAAATGTTCATAAGACTTAATTGAAACTGTGCAACAATTAGCTTAAACGTAGTGGAAGTGAGTTGTTGTTTGAGGAAGGAACTGTCTTGCCCTTATATAGCAGCGTCACAGCCCATCGCCTTATCTGGTGTCATCAAGTATTGATCATCACCGGTTCACTGATAACGTAGTGGAAGTGAGTTGTTGTTTGAGGAAGGAACTGTCTTACCCTTATATAGCAGCGTCACAGCCCATCGCCTTATCTGGTGTCATCAAGTATTGATCATCACCGGTTCACTGATAACGTAGTGGAAGTGAGTTGTTGTTTGAGGAAGGAACTGTCTTACCCTTATATAGCAGCGGCACAGCCCATCGCCTTATCTGGTGTCATCAAGTATTGATCATCACCGGTTCACTGATAACGTAGTGGAAGTGAGTTGTTGTTTGAGGAAGGAACTGTCTTACCCTTATATAGCAGCGTCACAGCCCATCGCCTTATCTGGTGTCATCAAGTATTGATCATCACCGGTTCACTGATAACGTAGTGGAAGTGAGTTGTTGTTTGAGGAAGGAACTGTCTTACCCTTATATAGCAGCGTCACAGCCCATCGCCTTATCTGGTGTCATCAAGTATTGATCATCACCGGTTCACTGATAACGTAGTGGAAGTGAGTTGTTGTTTGAGGAAGGAACTGGCTTACCCTTATATAGCAGCGTCACAGCCCATCGCCTTATCTGGTGTCATCAAGTATTGATCATCACCGGTTCACTGATAACGTAGTGGAAGTGAGTTGTTGTTTGAGGAAGGAACTGTCTTACCCTTATATAGCAGCGTCACAGCCCATCGCCTTATCTGGTGTCATCAAGTATTGATCATCACTGGTTCACTGATAACGTAGTGGAAGTGAGTTGTTGTTTGAGGAAGGAACTGCCTTACCCTTATATAGCAGCGTCACAGCCCATCGCCTTATCTGGTGTCATCAAGTATTTATCATCACCGGTTCACTGATAACGTAGTGGAAGTGAGTTGTTGTTTGAGGAAGGAACTGTCTTACCCTTATATAGCAGTGTCACAGCCCATCGCCTTATCTGGTGTCATCAAGTATTGATCATCACCGGTTCACTGATAACGTAGTGGAAGTGAGTTGTTGTTTGAGGAAGGAACTGGCTTACCCTTATATAGCAGCGTCACAGCCCATCGCCTTATCTGGTGTCATCAAGTATTGATCATCACCGGTTCACTGATAACGTAGTGGAAGTGAGTTGTTGTTTGAGGAAGGAACTGGCTTACCCTTATATAGCAGCGTCACAGCCCATCGCCTTATCTGGTGTCATCAAGTATTGATCATCACCGGTTCACTGATAACGTAGTGGAAGTGAGTTGTTGTTTGAGGAAGGAACTGGCTTACCCTTATATAGCAGCGTCACAGCCCATCGCCTTATCTGGTGTCATCAAGTATTGATCATCACCGGTTCACTGATAACGTAGTGGAAGTGAGTTGTTGTTTGAGGAAGGAACTGTCTTACCCTTATATAGCAGCGTCACAGCCCATCGCCTTATCTGGTGTCATCAAGTATTGATCATCACCGGTTCACTGATAACGTAGTGGAAGTGAGTTGTTGTTTGAGGAAGGAACTGCCTTACCCTTATATAGCAGCGTCACAGCCCATCGCCTTATCTGGTGTCATCAAGTATTTATCATCACCGGTTCACTGATAACGTAGTGGAAGTGAGTTGTTGTTTGAGGAAGGAACTGTCTTACCCTTATATAGCAGCGTCACAGCCCATCGCCTTATCTGGTGTCATCAAGTATTGATCATCACCGGTTCACTGATAACGTAGTGGAAGTGAGTTGTTGTTTGAGGAAGGAACTGTCTTACCCTTATATAGCAGCGTCACAGCCCATCGCCTTATCTGGTGTCATCAAGTATTGATCATCACCGGTTCACTGATAACGTAGTGGAAGTGAGTTGTTGTTTGAGGAAGGAACTGTCTTACCCTTATATAGCAGCGTCACAGCCCATCGCCTTATCTGGTGTCATCAAGTATTGATCATCACCGGTTCACTGATAACGTAGTGGAAGTGAGTTGTTGTTTGAGGAAGGAACTGTCTTACCCTTATATAGCAGCGTCACAGCCCATCGCCTTATCTGGTGTCATCAAGTATTGATCATCACCGGTTCACTGATAACGTAGTGGAAGTGAGTTGTTGTTTGAGGAAGGAACTGTCTTACCCTTATATAGCAGCGTCACAGCCCATCGCCTTATCTGGTGTCATCAAGTATTGATCATCACCGGTTCACTGATAACGTAGTGGAAGTGAGTTGTTGTTTGAGGAAGGAACTGTCTTACCCTTATATAGCAGCGTCACAGCCCATCGCCTTATCTGGTGTCATCAAGTATTGATCATCACCGGTTCACTGATAACGTAGTGGAAGTGAGTTGTTGTTTGAGGAAGGAACTGTCTTACCCTTATATAGCAGCGTCACAGCCCATCGCCTTATCTGGTGTCATCAAGTATTGATCATCACCGGTTCACTGATAACGTAGTGGAAGTGAGTTGTTGTTTGAGGAAGGAACTGTCTTACCCTTATATAGCAGCGTCACAGCCCATCGCCTTATCTGGTGTCATCAAGTATTGATCATCACCGGTTCACTGATAACGTAGTGGAAGTGAGTTGTTGTTTGAGGAAGGAACTGTCTTACCCTTATATAGCAGCGTCACGGCCCATCGCCTTATCTGGTGTCATCAAGTATTGATCATCACCGGTTCACTGATAACGTAGTGGAAGTGAGTTGTTGTTTGAGGAAGGAACTGTCTTACCCTTATATAGCAGCGTCACGGCCCATCGCCTTATCTGGTGTCATCAAGTATTGATCATCACCGGTTCACTGATAACGTAGTGGAAGTGAGTTGTTGTTTGAGGAAGGAACTGTCTTACCCTTATATAGCAGCGTCACGGCCCATCGCCTTATCTGGTGTCATCAAGTATTGATCATCACCGGTTCACTGATAACGTAGTGGAAGTGAGTTGTTGTTTGAGGAAGGAACTGTCTTACCCTTATATAGCAGCGTCACGGCCCATCGCCTTATCTGGTGTCATCAAGTATTGATCATCACCGGTTCACTGATAACGTAGTGGAAGTGAGTTGTTGTTTGAGGAAGGAACTGTCTTACCCTTATATAGCAGCGTCACAGCCCATCGCCTTATCTGGTGTCATCAAGTATTGATCATCACCGGTTCACTGATAACGTAGTGGAAGTGAGTTGTTGTTTGAGGAAGGAACTGTCTTACCCTTATATAGCAGCGTCACAGCCCATCGCCTTATCTGGTGTCATCAAGTATTGATCATCACCGGTTCACTGATAACGTAGTGGAAGTGAGTTGTTGTTTGAGGAAGGAACTGTCTTACCCTTATATAGCAGCGTCACAGCCCATCGCCTTATCTGGTGTCATCAAGTATTGATCATCACCGGTTCACTGATAACGTAGTGGAAGTGAGTTGTTGTTTGAGGAAGGAACTGTCTTACCCTTATATAGCAGCGTCACAGCCCATCGCCTTATCTGGTGTCATCAAGTATTGATCATCACCAGTTCACTGATAACGCTGGTTATATAATGGTTGAACACTATCTACTACAATTATTGACTCAGTGTAATGCTTTTAGTTAAACCTTTTATTATTAAGTAACATCTTTTATATTTTTCTATAAGACAAACAAGCACAATTTTAGGTTAGCTGGATAGTAACTTTTAATTACATCATAAATTGTACAGTACTAATTTGTGGAGAAAATTGCCATTTATTAGATTTTTGTTGTCTATGTATTTATATGGGGCCATTCACTGATTGATGAATACAGCCACAGTTTAGTTAATAGTCAACAAATACATTTCCTGTATGATTTTGAGTAAAATCCCTTTTTAATTAAAAAGTCATTTTTACAAACAAGTTTTACTTAAAAAAATGTATATACTAACTTTAATATTATAAATTGCTTATAATTATATTATTGCATTTACTGAAAAATCTCTCTGGGAAATTAGAGCCTTCATAGGCAATTTTTCGTCTGTATAAAGGTCCGAATAGTCATCAGTACGTGGAGCAAGGACCTCATTGAGATGAAATTATTTTGAATGTGTCAAAAAAATTGAATGTTCAAGTTTGATAAGATAACCTCACACATAAAGATGATGGGAAAGTCATACAGAAATAAAATTGCACCTGGATGTAGATATGAGCAAACTGTAAGTCAGACAGACTTGCTAATTTTTGAAAGTATAAATTAACAACACTTTTATGAAAATCTGTTGAAAAGTAAAAATATTTAAATCCTTAGAGAGGATTAGGACTAGTCATTTGACTAATATCAGCTGTTTGAACAATTTTGTATTGAGCAGTTTTGAAACAGTACTACTTGAAAATTACTAAGTGTATATATTGATCCTGTAGCTAAGTATAGTTAACTGCAGGTTTTAAAGTATAAATGAACCCACTACAAACTAATAGCAAAATATTGAAAGTTGTAAGTAAGCTTTCAATGAATGAACTTTACCAGTGGAAAGTAGAAGGAATAATTATATTCATTTAGAATAATAAATGAAAACTGGTAACTATGAGTATATAAATGTATATTTATTTATTGATTTTTAAATATTATACATATTAATATGTAAAATAATTGAACAGTGAAACATTAAGAAAACGTTTTGAAGGCAGAATGGTAGATATGTGTTGGAAACATGGCAGTCACCACCTGTGATAACAATGCACACTTGTTGATTGCTGTGTTACCACTCATTTGGTTCCATCTCACTGCCAACACTTGGTCTCCACAGTAGGTACTGAACTCATCTTTCTACAGTTTGTTAATATTTTTAACATTACGAAGATGTTTTGAAATACCAATATTTAATAATGTTGTTCACATTTTATGCTATGTGGTAATGGGAAAATATTTTTGTTGTCCCCTCGATTGGGAAACTATTTAAACATTTTTGCCCTAGTAATATCTGTAACATTTCTGGTTTTTTTACAAGTTCAAGTAAAACAAAGAACTTTTTAAAGTATTTTCTATTGTTATCTACTGATGGTCGATTTGACTTGTGTGTAAATACTTTTTATTTTTTTTAAGTCCTAAATCTTGAACCATGTCTTATACTTAAATAATAAAGTAGTGATTAAAGCTCTATGTCTTGTCTAATCCCAACTACAGATTAATGTTTCTTCAGTATGTTGAAGGTATTCTTAAGAATACATTTCAGGAATCGTCTGTTATTTTATATTCTCAATGTTTTTTTCTTTGTTAAAATATACTTTTAAATGGGGTATCATATGACCCACCTCATTATGATGATCAAATGTGTGTTAAGCTAATAGTTTATTTATATTGTGAATATGGAACGATAAGCCTTGGCAGAAGGCTGAGGTAGGCAAGTGTGGTAAGTGAGTGATGTGCTGGCACACAAAGCATGCAGGAGTGTCCTCTATTCTGTTTATATAACAAAACCCTAACTTATAATTATGTAACATCCCCTGAAGTTAGGAAGCTAACATTTTGTAGAGCCATTCTTTGTATCCAAAGTAGGGAATGTGTTACTTGTGGTCTTGTTCAAGGTATCAAACATTGAACATATTGTGCTTTTGGATGTACTTGTCTTAAGCATTATTTTAAGTAAAATCAGAAATACAATATAGGTTTTCTGAAAAAGTTGTAAAATTTTTAATTTCTAACTAATGGCGTTTAGTCAGAATTTAAATCTGTATGTGTGTTAATAAAAAATGTGAATATTTCAAGTGAATATTTACTTGAAAATAGGAAAACAAAGACTGCCTTTGAGAATGTTTTGGTACCTTTCAGACCAGGAGCATTTATTTAACAAATAATAAGGTTAACGTACCTTTGTCGTCTTCAGCTACAAAATCCTATTTATTGGATTACCGGTTTCAGAGTAAGAACTCCATGTTCACATCCATTGTACGTTGTCAAAACAGTCACATTAAAAACATAATACAAAAATTACATATTTACAAAAATAAAAATAATAAAACACATGATAACATTGCCGGTTGGTATGATGGTTAGATTTAGATAAGATATTTTATTTAGATATACATTTATTTAGATAAGATATTGATAGGTGTGAATTGTTAGCAAGTGTCTCAGCTACTTATATCAGTCATTATAATATTGTGTACATGGAAAATTTCTTAAGAACAAGACACTGCTGTTTCTACTGAATCAATGCTTTTCTAATAAACATAGGAGATTGTATGAGTCCCAGTAAATAATTTTGTGCCTCCGACCCTCTACCTGGTGTTGACTTTAGAACTACTTGCTTCAACTATCAAAACACCATTTATTATCTGTCGGTCTGTCCCCAAACCGACCGTTGTGTGATTTGAACAATCGGGCACTTGACTTTTGGTTACCAGTAGGCAGTGCCAGTTATCAGTAGCTACGTACACTCTTTGCAGTAACTTGAAAACGTTTCACACTTACATTTTTTGACATATGTATCTCAAATTTTAATATTCTTTTTAGGACAAGTTTGACTAGTGCCTCCTGACTTACATATTTTCTAACTGTTTTGGTTTATTTTTATAAAACATGAAATTACAAAAACAATTATTGGTATATAAAAAATAAATCAAGGTATAAAGTAAAAATATGATCTCAGAGATTCTATAGACAATTATTTATCCTTTAATAAAATGTCAAGTTTAACATTTTACTAAATAGATAAAGTTTTATATTTTTAAACATTTAATATTGTTGTTATAGATAATTAAATCCAATATGGCAGCAGGAGTAGCATACTTTTTAAATCAAACACTAGTAATTAAAATTATCAAAAAAGCAGTAATTATGGAGTTATTTTCTTTGCATTTATTGAATTCTCGTTATTCCTCACTAAGTAACACTATCTAGTTAGTGTATGTCATGCTAAATATTAAAATAGCTGAAATGAGAATCTCTATAAATGTGTTGTTTTTATTAGTGCATGGTTATTAATTGTTGTGTCTGAAATGTTATAAATCACAGTAGATAGTTGTTCTATAACAAGTGCAAGAATAACAACATCTTCTATATATTTGTGTCATTTTCTCATAAAAAATTAATGTTTTACATCTCCATGTAATAAGGGTAAAATAATAAATATTTTCTTGTCGTTTCTTTAAATTTAAATATTTGTATGTATGCAGATGGTATAAAAATCAAATTAACATAATTTTTAAACTATCTTTTGAAAGTATTGCCTTTCAGCAGTTTTATATCTCTTTTGTTGAAAATGTCTTGAATGTTTTTAGACCTTGGTCAGCTTTCTAGGTTTAAACATTTTACAGGAACATTTTTTATATTTTATGTAGAAAATAAAAAATGTGTACAACATAAGTAAAGAGACAGCTTCTTAGCTGTTTGCCTTAATAATACTGGTAAAAAATATGAACTAAGCTGACTTAGTTTACTTGTACAAATTCTTTTGTCTCTGGTAGGATAGACATTTTTGCTTTTCTACTACATATTTTTTCAAATAAGATAACCTCACAAATAAAACTTTTACTTTATTGCACCGAAAAGAAACACTCCATTATACCTTCACCATTGTGCTTTAATATTGGAAATAAGCACACTCGTTCCTTTATCAAAATTAACTTCCTAACTTGGAATTATATTTGTTGATTGGCTTTTACTACTGTATTTGCTATTCTACTAAGAAAACTAAGCAAAGTATTTTACGTAAGAAGCCAATTTATACCTAGTTTTAATGCATATTTTAAATACTAAATCTGTTGTTTCCATCAAAGATGAGGGTTAATGAAGACTATAGAAGAGCTTAATTGATAATTTGAAGTAAAAGCTACTGTTAACCCTCGATTTACAGACTTCAGCTTTAACGTAAAGCTTACTGCTGTATTACAATATTTAAATTGCTATATACCACGATTTGAAGGACGTTTCATCAAAGAAGAATTTATATAATGTGTAGGTTAATCACTTTTATGCAATATTTATTATTATAATTTTATTAATTGTTGAGTTAACAATGGGCTAGCAGCAAAACATTAGTTTTGATTAAGGTGTGGCAATCTCATAACAGCTTGGGGTGAGTTGACCCTGATTTAACGAACAATCAGCTTTAACGGACAAGGGCCTGCCACATATAGTCTGTTAAGGGGTTAACTGATTAAAAAAAAAAAAAAAAAAAATTTCGTTGTAACAGAATTTATCACACACTTGTGTTTTATATATTTGAAACGATTAATGTGCATGAAAAATGAGATTTTGACCTTTAAATAATTTGAGGAACTAGCTAACACCTGGCCTATTACAAATAATCAGATCCCAACATTTAAAAAAATTGAGGTTTGGTTATAATATTATTCATTATTAGGCCTATCAATTGAATAACTAAAATACAATTGTGCTGTTTACTAGAATGATGGAGGAGAATTTTTCTCCTTTATTTCATTGAAGGTCGACAACACATTGCTGATAAAAAGTCAACTGACAATTACACTTGCACAACCAACGTTAGAACCAGTTCCAGCAGTTGTATGTAGATTGTTCCTGCCTCAGCAGAGGAATGTCAAAGGCTATTAGGCTATTGGTAGACACAGGTTTCAAAGCACTGTTACAGTTCGATGAGACAGGTTGGTGATTTTTTTCATGGAATCAATCTAATGTGTAGTGGATACTATGGGAAGAGTTAACAGTAGTAGAAGGTCATTACCAATTCATCATAGTTGGATGATTCCACCTTTGGGTTTTTGCATGTAAGTTTATATTTTTTAAAGGTATTTTAATTGGTGTTTAATTGTTAACTGAAGCTGCATACAAAATCAGTTAATCCGTCAGAGCCGTTTGACAAGGTATTTTGTCATGGCCTATTAATGTAAAATACTGGAACACCTTCTGTGTTGATTTGGAAAAGCGATCTAAGGCGTACAGTTGCTAGGTAAAACAGTAAGGTTTGTTAATTTGAGTCCACCTGTGGCAATTACTTTTTTCCGTGCAACTTAATAGTGGCATTGATTTGTGGCGTAGTGGTGTAGAGCCCATCGTAATTAAACGGTACCAGAATGGGGGGTGGAAACAAATTATATTAGTGTTCATATTGTAGTTGTACGGAAAAACAAAGGTTTTGTACATTTTTACTGAATAATAGAAGAAGGACAATCTTTTTTTGTTTTCAGTTGTTTATTTTTATTTATTTAGATATTACATAAGTATACAGGACATTAAAGAACATAAAAAAGACTCAAAATATCTAAATGAACATTAAAAAAAGCATGTAAAAACATTAAAATTATAGAATAAAAATTTGGACATTTAAAAATAATTCCTGTTATGATGGGTTAAAATAATGACTGGCTTCAAGTATGTTGCCATTCATTTTCTGCAGACAACCATACTCATAGATTCGATTCTCATTCTCAAATGTAAATTCAATCTTACTATTATATAAAAATCTAATGGTGTATGTCTGTCTGTGTGTGTGTTTTACTCAATCACACAAAAACTACAGGACTCACTCAGCTGAAATTTTGCATGGACATTCTTAGGGTCTCCAATTAACACATAGGTCTACCTATATTTTGAAATTCCTTCAGAACATGCAAGCCCAATGGTAATACCAGTTTGACAATTAATTGTTTATAATAGTTTCATTAATCAGCTGTTGGAATAAACAAACAACTTACATAGTTCTGAAGTAAACACCGTACCAAACCTATACACACTTTTGCGCTCATGTGTTTCAAGCGGAAGGAACCTGCACATTTTCACAAAGGGAAACAAAGCTGTAAATATTGTTTATAAGTCTGTTCTATAAAACTTTCTTTTATATAAACATGATCATATTAAAAATCGTTTAACCGACCTAGAGTTAATTTATTTCATCTATGTTTTGTATTACTGATTGCAATAAGTACAATATAAATCAACGTAAACCCTGTACAAAGGACCTACTTTGTCTACTGCTAGTCATAGACAGATTAATTTCTAATAAATACAGTGTATTACTTTAAGGATCTAATAACTGATGCACAAGTAAAAGATATGAATTTCTGTTGCAGCTCAAAGAATGAAGAAGTAGACAACAACTGTGTAGTGAGGGCGAGAGGTCTGCCGTGGCAAGCATCTGACCAGGACATCGCTAAGTTCTTCAGGGGTTTGAATGTTGCCAAGTAAGTTTTAGTCTAATACAACTGAAATGAGATAATGTAAAATTTCAATAGTTCGAAACTTTGCGAACTACAGAGATTTGAAAGTATCAAAATGTCAAACTATAAGTAATGAATGGTAAACATGACGGAAAAAAGCACTTTTTTGTAATTGTAATGTAAATGAGTAGTTAAACATTTAAAAAATTAAAACAAGCTATGTATTGTTGTAACAACTTACATCCCACTGAATATATTTCTATACTTTAATATGTAAATGTTAATGTATGAACAGTAGAGTACTTTTAAAGTACAGTAACTTTATATTGTAAAAAATGGTATTTCAATTGTTATTGGTTTGACACTGTTATTTCATTGATCTATACAAGGCTAAGCAATGCACAGTCTGCCACAAACTAAAGTTTGCCATGTCATGTCGCCATGGCCGGTGTCAAAGTATAAGGACTGACGAAGTATCAAGTATTTAACTATCTAGGTTCTACTGTACTAATTTATGATCATTGATCTACACAAGGCTAAGCAATGCACAGTCTGCAACAAACTAAAGTTTGCCATGTCATGTCGCCATGGCCGGTGTCAAAGTGTAAGGACTGACAAAGTATCAAGTATTTAACTATCTAGGTTCTACTGTACTAATTTATGGTCATTGATCTACACAAGGCTAAGCAATGCACAGTCTGCCACAAACTAAAGTTTGCCATGTCATGTCGCCATGGCCGGTGTCAAAGTATAAGGACTGACGAAGTATCAAGTATTTAACTATCTAGGTTCTACTGTACTAATTTATGATCATTGATCTACACAAGGCTAAGCAATGCACAGTCTGCCACAAACTAAAATTTGCCATGTCATGTCGCCATGGCCGGTGTCAAAGTATAAGGACTGACGAAGTATCAAGTATTTAACTGTCTAGGTTCTACTGTACTAATTTATGATCATTGATCTACACAAGGCTAAGCAATGCACAGTCGGCCACAAACTAAAGTTTGCCATGTCATGTCGCCATGGCCGGTGTCAAAGTATAAGGACTGACGAAGTATCAAGTATTTAACTATCTAGGTTCTACTGTACTAATTTATGATCATTGATCTACACAAGGCTAAGCAATGCACAGTCTGCCACAAACTAAAGTTTGCCATGTCATGTCGCCATGGCCGGTGTCAAAGTATAAGGACTGACGAAGTATCAAGTATTTAACTATCTAGGTTCTACTGTACTAATTTATGATCATTGATCTACACAAGGCTAAGCAATGCACAGTCGGCCACAAACTAAAGTTTGCCATGTCATGTCGCCATGGCCGGTGTCAAAGTATAAGGACTGACGAAGTATCAAGTATTTAACTATCTAGGTTCTACTGTACTAATGTATGATTGTTAGCTAAGTTATCAGAAAATTCATTTAATAAAGAGATTGACCATTAGCAGACTTAGATGAAAAGACAAGTCCATTAACACAATTCATAGGAAAATAACAAGTTACAACATCAAAACAAATTTTCAGAACAACTGTCATCTCCATCAAGGTAGGAGAGTATTTTTAGTTAAATTTTAATTTTTGTACTTAAAAGAAGTACGTATTAGCAATAAATTTATTTCAAGAAAATATCGAGTTTTTTTTCATACATATGCTCCCTTTACAACAAAGAGGAAGATGCTGCTACTAAAGTGTTCCTGAACATTTAAAAGTAATTGAAACAAATTCATTTATATCATGTAATATTTAACAAAATATACTTCTAGAAAGGTATCACTTATATTTTATTAAAAATTATTTTAATAGTCTTCCTTATAATAACATCATATAAAGCTAAATAATGAATAAAGAAAAAAATGCAAGCTAGATGGAATAAAGTAATTTATTTACAAAATTAGTCTTATGGATATCATATGCCAAAAATTAACCATAAGTCAGGTACATTTTGTATGTTTAAAGGCATATAATCAAAATCTATGATTAATTTGCATCAGCCATACAGATTTAAATTTTGTTCAATGTGAAAGATCAAGACTTAATTAAACTTGTTTTAATTTATTGTATTCTAATTCAACACTTATTCCAAATGTAACTAGTGTTTAATACTGTCAATTAACAATTATTACATCTTATTCCAAAAGTCTCATTCTTATTTTGGGTATTTGGGAGGTGTTCTACTAAGCCTGTGGCAGTTTTGTGAGTTAAGTGTTTTCACTTGCAATCATGTGTTTTTAAACTGAAGGACTTTTTCTATTTTCTTTGACATGAAGTGGGGTTTTACTTTCATAATTATTTAAGATTACCATAATTGGGTAAATTGGAAGCTTTGGGCCACTCACCTCTATGCTATCTGCATAAAGACCTGCCCCACCATCGTAGCATTTACTTTACATCAATGCTTTCAAGTTGACAGTAAAAAAATAACAACCATTTAATTTTCATTAAAAAATTTCTTGTTTCTAGTTAGAAGAACACTTTTTGGATTTTTTCCGTTAATTCACTACCCAAACCATAGCTTAGGTTAACCTAACACAACTTAACCAAACCTAACATAACATAACTAAACCTAACCAAACCTAACATAACCTAAACAAATCTAACATAACCTAACCAAAGTAGTGGTAGTGAATTAACGAAAAATGTTCCATTTTAAAAAATGAATTATCGTCAAAATGTGATGTTAATTGTTGTATATAAAAGGCAAGGGCTTTTCTCTTGTAAGTATTGACTCGTTGATTATAAGATGGCGGAATGATCATACATCTATAAATAAAAGTGAATTGTAAGGATAGGTGAAGCTATTTAGTTTAATGTTACTGTTCCACTAAACGTATTATGTGCATAAATTAACATATTACATTATTAGTATCAGTAAATAACATTTAAAGTATGTATGTAACTCCATTAGCGATCTTAATATGAATACAGATAAAATGTGGATATAAGATTTGGAACAAATCTAAAATTGTTAGGATAGTGGTAAATGATAAAAACTGTTATAAATGAGGCACAATAATCTAATTGATGACTTATTTATCTAAACAGTGATACAATGTTAGAGTATATTAAATTGTTAGGATAGTATATTAAATTGTAAATGATAAAAACTGTTATAAATGAGGCACAATAATCTAATTGATGACTTATTTATCTAAACAGTGATATTGTTAGGATAGTGGTAAATGATAAAAACTGTTATAAATGAGGCACAATAATCTAATTGATGACTTATTTATCTAAACAGTGATACAATGTTAGAGTATATTAAATTGTTAGGATAGTGGTAAATGATAAAAACTGTTATAAATGAGGCACAATAATCTAATTGATGACTTATTTATCTAAACAGTGATATTGTTAGGATAGTGGTAAATGATAAAAACTGTTGTAAATGAGGCACAATAATCTAATTGATGACTTATTTATCTAAACAGTGATACAATGTTAGAGTATATTAAATTAAAAAACCTAGCTTGCTTTTATTGCACTTTAAAGTAAAAAGCATAATTCTCAATATTCATTTTGTATAAAGCTCAGCAGTATTTCAGTGTAGTTTTCAATCCGTTACTTCTATTGCTTACAGAAGGACACTGTTTATATGAGTAATTATCAAAAACAATAACTACATATCTCATACCAGATAATATATAGATGATCTGTTATCAGTTAGGCTACTTATGCTTCTTAAAATTTCAGTTTATGTATTTAAATCATGAGATATAAATTAGCTATTTGAACAGTCAGCATCAAAATTGTTAAACTTCAATATATTTTCTGCTAATATTATTTTTTTTAACTTAATGCTATCAGATTAACTGCAATTGGTGCACTCAACTGAAATTTAAAGTTAACATTGGACTAGTATTTACTTAAAACATTACAGTTTGTAAAATACTCAAGTATATATATTTTCCTAAGTTAGTTTTTCAGGATCTAAAACAAAAGGATTATCATAAAAAATAAAACAACAATTAATTGTAAAATTGGTTATATTTTATTACCTCGTTTATGAAAAAAAGTGATAAAGAAATTAAAGTTAGTAACCAGACAACAGAGGTCATCCACACTCATCCTACACTCGTGTAATCATTTATATTCGCCTTAAAATATGCACAAAGTTGTGTTGGCGTCTTATTTCTAAGAATAAGAATAAGATTCAAATTTCAGAGCTGTTGTTAATATTATGCCACACAAGTGAACTCAAAATACAAATTCGTTCAGCCTAAAAAATAAATTGTAAAAAACTTGAATTGCTTTATGAGTGAAAATGCAAAGTTTAAACTCAAACTATATGTTGACAAAAATGTTCAATTCATACTAGAATTTTTTTCGATTCAATAATTAGTTTGGTTAGTTATGAATATTTTCTATGGTAATATATAAAATATTCTCTCTGCTTGAAAATTGCATGTTGTAATTTTATGATGATGAATTAAACCATAAAGGCTCCTATAGATCACAAAATCAATAAACACTTTTATATCTTTGTAATACTTGTATCTACCATAAAGAAGAAAAGATATGCCATATTTTATCTTAAAATTTACTGTTTTAAAACAGCCATTTGAATTAAACGGTTATGTTTCTCTAATGGGAATTTTATGATTTTTAACCCCACAAATCTATTCCAAATCAATTGAAATGTGGAAATGCTTGAATTTTTTATGGGAAGATATAGGATCTACTCAAAGTCCAAATTTCAAATCGTGCGACGTTCTAAAATGGCTAAGCATCTATTTCAATGAGTTAGTCAGTCAGGCATCCCTATTGAGCTTTAGAGTAGGTAAAGTAATACTTATAGTATAAAAAAGTAACCTATCATTTTATACACTTTTTGGAACCACTTTTCTTCTCTTTTTCTCTCTCCTCTTGAACAACTGTTATTTATAAAAAAAAATTTTCTTAGCACAGAATTGCCTTAACTTTTCATAGACCACTTTATTTTTCAGTTTCTAGTAATGTGTTCTTGTTATAAAATGGAACTATTGAGGAAATTTATAAATTAATTATCTCTACTGATAAAATGTAGTCTTGAACATTTTGAAATATTGAGAATAAAATGTTGTCAATTTTATAACAACATACATGATTTATGTTGTTTGTTCAGAGGTGGAGTTGCTTTGTGTTTGAGTATACAAGGGAGGCGGAACGGAGAGGCACTGATACGCTTTGTGAGCCAAGAGCATAGAGATCTCGCTCTCAAGCGACACAAACACCACATCAACAACCGCTACATCGAGGTCTACAAGGCAACGGGTGAAGACTTCATCAACGTGGCAGGCGGTAAGTTGACATTACTGCATCCATCTTGTTAAGAGTCCATCAATCTCCACATGTTTTTCTCTATCTGGTATTTTATCTCTCATAAACATTGCAATCTCATTACCTAAAACCTTTGTTCACATGTTGATAGTAGATAGGCCATTACTGGATTTTATTTGCTGAAATTATAGGAACTGGCTTTGCATGGCCTGGTTTAAGAAGCCAGTAGTCCACTAAACGGTTGTTTAAGTGAACTGCTACAGGAGCATACCAGTGCAATTATTGGCCCACACTTCAATTTTTCTGTGTTGAGAACGTAAAATGAATTGAAATGAAAAAGTTTTTATTGCAACTACATGAGGCGAAGTTAAGCCCTCCCTACCACCTAACCTCATCATACATGGTGAAGGGTACCATTTAATAAAACGTGAAGGGTAGTGTTTCCGTATTTCAAACCATTCTGCCTTTATCGGTTAGTTTAGACTTTAGTTAGTAATCGTTTTATATATTGCATGATGAAATGTATCTTCATTTAACTAATCAAGTCATCAAATTTATGTCGTGAAATAATTTGGCTGTGGATTTTTTAATGTTGCACTTTATTAATTTTACTATATAAAATAACTTATAAATTTCTTTACTTGCGTGAAGATATTAGTTTCCAGAGATACATTATTCGAAAGTAAAACAATTTACTCCTTATTGTTTACTTATACTTTAATACGATGAAAGATGAATAAATCCAAGAATTTATTTGTAAATTAGTAAAACAAAGTTCACATTTTTACGACATAGGCTACTATAATAAATAAAACTGAGTGTATTGATAAAATATGTACCAAATCATTTTTTTACTAAGCTAGCACAGACTTATAAACCATAAATTAAATGCAATAGTGTGTGGTAACTGTGCTCAACACAACAGAGATCTTAATCACATTCTGTTTTGTTTCCTGCCAGTCATGGATCCATTTATGACTAAACCAATTGAGGTAAGCATAGATAGTGGTTTGAATATTTACGTTCTGGTTGTATTAAGTTCTTTATTATAGTGCATAAATTAGCTCTATTGATTATGATATCTGTAGATGCTGTTTTACCTATGCATGTTAATATCTATTAGAAATATCATATGATCTACTAATGAAGGTATTTGGCTATTTTAACAGTTGTTATACTTGGGAAAATAAATGTAAAAACTAACTTTGCCAGTATTCAAAAACCGACTAAATAGGTTTTTATTTGGGCATAGTAAAGTTTAAGCAAATTGCTTGATAAATGTCATTAATATTAATCAATTGAAACTCTTGAGGTAGGGGCAGCATGATTGTATTTAATGTGTTCCTGACATCATTGTCTGGAGTTGTTTACTTAAAACATTGTTGCTATTGCACTATTTTTGTAGTGTTGCAAAAATTAAAAGTGATTGGAAATGGGTCAATGAAGGGCATTTGCAATTTGTTGTATGACACACCCTCCAAGAGTCATTTGAGGTTGTCAAAGGAGAAGCCATCTGTATTTGTTTTAAGATGAGTAAATGCCACTTTGAGTGAGTGAAGGTGTTACGTTAAACTTGCATCCTCTATCTGGTAAAAGAGGATTTTTTATCATAATTTTTTTTGTGGACTGTTTCGTTACGTATTCAGTGGTCATTACGCTCATTGCTTCTATAGACTCAACTGAAAAAGAGACTATGATGCAGATGTTTGTGAAATGTATATGTTTTGTTTGGTTTTTTATTGACTCGAATTATACAATCCTGTCAAGGTGCCCTCACTTCATAATTCTATAACTGAAGACCAAAGTGCTTAAAATGTAGATACACATTGAAGAGTATATGTTTTTATCCTAAAAATGATAAACAATAAAAAAAATATAAAATAGTGCTTGAATGAACAATGAATTTCACCAATATAAGCTGCCATTAGGATCACTTTAGTCGTTACTTGGAGCACCATCTGTTACAGGTGGAACTGATTGGTGAAATTGATTGTTCAAGTAATTTATGCTGTGTGACATTTATTATTTCAATGTTGTATTTTTCAAGCTCACATATTACTAATAAATAAGAAAAAAATTATGTTAGTCTCATCTCATGTTTCCTCCAGTAGTTTTGAATCACGAAACTCCTCTGAGTTACATTAGAGAGTTTCATGTATGTAAAGAAGGTAGTAAGTGAAAAAAAATGGGACATAAGTAGTTTGGGACCTTCAATAAGCTGATACAGAATTTGCTTTGTGGAAGGGAGTTGGTTACCTAGGCACTTTGTTAGGGTATTTTCATTGTTGTACACAGTATCATTGAAACCATATTGAATTAAAAACTATCTATGTCGTATATTACACCAGAAAATTTAAAACATCCTTATTTTACAATTAGCTCCTTTTTTAAAGTTACTCTTTAATGAACTGCCTTATTTCAACAGGGTGTGATGAACAAACTTGAAAATTCTTCCTTGGATGAAAAAAAAACAAAAACAAAAAACAAAATAAAACCTTATGTAAAATGGGGTCTATTTAACTTTGTATCCATCAAACTTGATGTTTACAAAACCTTTTGTATAGAACAGCTGAGACAAATAAAATAAAATTATACGCTTTTTTAGTATATTTAACATTTATTCTCTATTTCTGAACATAGCAGTCATCTGAGTGAATATCAGTCACCTAATCCAGATTGAAAATGGCATGTACTCATTAAACAATTTGAAGTAAAATAACTCAAAAGAGGTTACTGTCCAAAAAGTTATCAGAATTTTTGCCTACTGTTTTAGTATATTACAAAAAATCACAATTAAAATTGTAAAGTTAATTTACTTCATTCAAGCATTGTGCTGTTCTTTTGTGCAAGCATCGTGCATTTCTTTCTTTTCTAGTATTTTTATATTTTTAACCATTCATAAATTCTTTTTAAAAATAGTTGACTATAAAAAAATATATATATATCTTATAGTTTGACATTTTGATACTTTGATACTCTCTAGTTCACAACATGACAAACTACAGAGATTTTGCAGTGTTGGACAACTTCCTATTGAGCTTTTGATGCCCAACCTAAAGTTTACTGATTCCTGTGCTTAAAATAAAATGTAATTAAAAAAAAGTTATGTCTGTTTAGTTTGGAATTGATTTGATTACTGAAAAAAATCTGAAACATAATGATGAAAATTAAAAATTGTTTGTCAATTACTATTTAAGTGAAAAAAGCAAATGGCCAATAAAACCAAGTGAATCATTTGTTATTGTCTCTGTCATTGGCAATGATGTTTTTTTGGGTTTCTTGGAGTAAATTAATTTTTGAGACGGAAAATGTTTTGTATAAAACATTATTAATAGCTTGTTGGGTTTTTGTTACAGGAAGAAACATGGACGCTCAGGCTTTCCTCACGAGGGGGGCTCAAGTGATTATTAGGATGAGAGGCCTGCCGTACGACTGTACAGCCAAGCAAGTGGTCAGTATCCTCATTCCTTATAAATGTGATAATCTCCAAAGTGTCAACCACGTCAAGAACTATTCACAATTTGTATATAAACTGACTACTAAGGATGGCTCATCGCCACTTAGGCGAAACATTTGGAACCTATTGTAAATATTCCTTGATGCGGTTCATACTAAAGAGTGAAGAATATCAATGACACAAGAAGTAGAATTAAATATAATATATCAACTACAACAATATGAAACTATAATATTACAATTTTTGTATCAATTTGAAATAAACCAGCTGATTATATAGAAAATAAAATAACTCCTCAGCATTCATATTGGAACTTGGAAGGGGCAAGAGAAAAATGAATGTTTACAAGATCCCAAGTGAATATTAAAATATAATCTTGTTGAGACTAGCGTCTGTATAGCATAATATAATTTTTTAAAGATATTTGTTATGTTTTACATCTACTAACTTTCAACTTATTGAAAGATTCTTTGGTGATTAATAAGACTTTAATAGTAGGAACTATATCATATGATTGTAGGATGTGACTTGGCAAAAGGATTAAGTGTTGAACAGCAGAGGGAGTATGGATGGAGCAGGAGTCACTGGTAGTAGGGCTCAGGGGCACTATTTAATGTGTGTGATTTCTCCATCCACCTATCAGAGACCTTTGACTGTGTCCACCATGCTGCTGTGTTGTGTGTTTGGAGTTAAGTGGGGTTCAAAGTCTGCTATCCAATTGAGCTACTTGGGGACAAAGTGTTTGGGAGATTTTAGGCGATAGGTTGGATGCTCGGTCCTCTTAATACCGACATGGCGTCCGCTCAGTGGTTGCTATCGGCGTGGACACTACTAGAGAAGTCTGGGGTGTCCATGTTGGTTGTTAGTCATTGTGCGGATGTTGTGTGGGGGAGATAACTGAGTATCAGGCTTGTCAATTAGCTGAAAATCAGACCAGCACTACGTGGTTCAGATTCCACGTAAAGCTGTAGGTCCCTTAGTTGCCCTGGCTGTTGGGC
Source organism: Stictocephala bisonia (assembly GCA_035578905.1). Lineage (NCBI taxonomy): Eukaryota > Metazoa > Arthropoda > Insecta > Hemiptera > Membracidae > Stictocephala > Stictocephala bisonia. The sequence continues at coordinate 442,655 of JAQJVL010000261.1, forward strand.
TATTAATAAATTGCCCTTTCTGAGGAACAGTTGAACTCAGATAGTAACCAGACTACATTCATCCACACTCATCCTACACTCATATAATCATTCATATTCGCCTTAAAATACCAACAACGTTGTGTCGGCGTCTCATATGTAAGAATTGTAAGAATTGGTTCCTATCGTATCTCACTGCCTCCTTTCAGTCTATTCAAATTGATAATTGTCTTTTGCAAACAATAGTTAATGAATCAAGGGTCACACAGGAAATGTCATGTAATATGTATTCATATCAGAAAATCATTGAGACACAATTTCTAACAATGCAGCCAAAGTTAGCTTTTTATAAAGGACAACAAACATGTATAAATAAGTAATATGATCAATTTTCGTTTTAACAGTTTAATTGGGTGTTGTGTTGCCAATATAAAGGTATGAGGGTCATTTTTAAAGTAAAATCCGATTGCGCATCGTGCCCACGCATCCGGTCACGTGACGTCCATTCAAGGTCAGGTCTTACTGGCCTCTCTCTGTCAACGCCGCCATTACGTTTCACGTCTCTGCTGATGCTGGTTGTGTGGTTATACTGCTTTGTTTGTCGCAATGTCAATCAATAATTACGCCGACTGTGAAGTACGCTCAGTTATTTGGTTTTTAAACGTAAAAAATGTTCGTCCTGCTGAAATTCACCGACAGCTTCTTGAAGTTTATGGTGAGGGTGTTATGAATGATGGAAATGTGCGAAAATGGTGTAGGCTTTTTAATGAAGGAAGGACAAGTGTTCATGACGAAGAACAATGACCTGGACGGCCGACTGTCATCAATGAAGAGTTGAAACAAAAATTTGACGAAGAAATTTGCCAAAATCGGTGAACAATAAATGGTGAAAGATATTGCAAAACATTATTGAAGTTTAGGCACGCAATTCAAAACCGCCGGCAGGGCCTGCTCTCTAGTGGCGTCATCTGCTTCATGACAACGCTCAGCCTCACGTTGCGGCAAGGACACAGATGCAACTGGACAAGGTTCGTTAGGAAATACTGGATCATCCACCATACATTCCTGACTTAGCACCATCAGATTTTCATCTTTCTCGAAAACTTAAGGAATTTCTTGGTGGAAAGTGCTTGGAAAATGATGACATGTTGAAAGAAACAGTTACGAACTGGTTTAACAGTCAGGTGGGAGAGTTCTTTGATGATGTAATCCAAAAGTGGTACAATGACTTGGTGTCGATGTTAATGGTGACTACATAGAAAAGTGAAAAAAATTTTCGTATTTTAGTTTGTGATATCATTTATATCCATAAATAAAGTTTTTCTTACGCTATTTGAAAACGGTTTTTACTTTAAAAATGACTCTCGTTTATTGGTTGCAGAGTGGATGGCCATCAATTGCATGGGTCACTAGCATGCAAAAATGGATCACAGTCATGATCTGTGAAAAATGCTATTGTTAAGTAACATAACTTATCCAAAATACTTTAAATAAACAAAAAAGTTTCTGTATATTTTTAATGTATACAATAAAATAACATAGAATGATTGGTATCAAGAAATTGATTGTTGCCTAAAAACCAAATACCAATACAACGAATTCTTCCCTGACAGTGACAACTAAATTCTTTGATACTTTAGGAAGCATTTAATTAATTATAAAAAACTGTTAACTAATATTCGCCTATATCACTCTGATCGGCGTCTTAATGATGAATAATTATAATAACACTTAGATTAAAAAACACTTGACTCGCATTTATAAATAATGACAAACTATTTGTATGCTAGATTGAATTCTTTGAGGCGGGGGAGAATGCATGCACTGTGATGGACGGAGAGGACGGGGTGCTGTTTGTCAAGAAACCAGATGGGCGAGCAACGGGAGATGCCTTCGTATTGTTTGCCATGGAAGAAGATTCACCCAAAGCACTTGCCAAACACAGGGAACTCATTGGCACTCGCTACATTGAACTTTTTCGTAGCACTACAGCTGAAGTACAACAGGTTTGTATTCCTAGCACATCTAAGTATATAAAAAATGTACATAACCCACTCATCTATATAACAACTTTGATCAACCATTTTCATACTTAATAGGAAAGCAAATATATTCAATCCAACCGTGTGCCTCATTACTTAGTATAACAAGCAAATTTTTCCCATTCTCAACATTCCTCATCCATAAGTCACCATTCTCAAATATAGTATGATAAGCGAATCAGCCAATGTTGACTGTATATAAGTAAGTCTACCCTATTTATTAGCTCACATCTGCCCATCAAGCTTGCTTTTCGTAGCGAGTTAGAGTGCAGAGTTCAGTTGACTTCATATGCTCAATCGGCTCAGCCCGCAATATGCCTCTGATCAGGCAGAAGAGAAATCTTAATATGCTCTTCTGTATCTTGGTTTTAAACCTCTGTGCACAACAATCATGCAAACGAGAAAGCATTTAAGAACATTATTCATCAAATATCAGAATGCTTGTTTCATTCATATTTAAATTAAAACTCACTCCATATCAGATGTTTCAAATCTCAAACGTTTTTTTTCAATCGTAGTATGCTTTTGTCTTTCAGTATTATTTACCATTAATACTCAATGACAAATTTTAAAGAACTTATAGCATAGAGGTACTTTTAACAAATTATTTTTTTTTAAATTGTCAAATAACTAATTCCCTCCCCCCAACTGAAGATAAATTCTTTTATGATTTATTTTTTATATTATATTAAATAATAATGATAATTTGCAAATGGGACGGACTATTGTTATTTAAAATAACAACTACCAACAATTTAAAATAAAAATCCTCAATTAAAAATTTACGTCCATGCATTTGGCCGGCGTTTTTGCTCAGAGATGAGTGTTAAGCAATATGATCCTGATGCCTAATCCCAACGTTTGTTACAAAGATTTGCTACCAAAGTTGCAGACCCCTTAGTCTTCATCTCATGATACTGGGTCAACACAAGGAGACTTGAGGTGCAATTTTTATCATTTACCATTCCGAGAATCAAACCTGGGACAAAACTCCAAAAGCGAGTAGCGTTTCACACATCTACCAGGCCCCCAGTATATTATTTTAAAATAAAAGCTAAACAAATCTGCAAATTTTTAGTTTTTAAAATGATTAATAATTTTATTTATTTAAAAACTAAAGGGAGTCTGATTAATTACGTTCAATTTTGAAAATAGACTTATTAGTACATTTAATCTATATTTATGCCTATACAAAAGCTTTTTGATAGACCATGTTATAACATTGCTCTAAGAACTATTTATTGGTTGGATAGGAAATCGATCGAAAATTGAGTTGTATTACATTATGTTATTATTTGTACGTAGGTGCTCAATCGGTCAATGGATCCAAAGACATATGAAACCCCTTTGCCACTGCCTATTACGCAACTGTCTCAGGTGCCTTTAGTACCTCAGCATTTCATCACGTCTGGTACTCGAAAAGATTGTATCCGCTTGCGAGGACTGCCTTATGAGGCTCAGGTAGAGCATATCCTGGAGTTCCTTGGAGAGCATGCCAAGAACATAGTCTTCCAAGGAGTGCACATGGTCTACAATGCTCAGGTAATCACCCACTTTGCACAATTTACGCAAGTTATTATTATTAGGAAAGTTGTATTTTTCCTAAAAACCTCAAAAAATTAAATAATTACTGTTTGTACCTTGTTTGGAATATTTTGTTAAGTAGAGAATCAGAAATTAGAAATTATCTCAATTTCTGTTTGACTTTATTGGTGGCCTTTGCATTTTTTACTTTTTGTAGGGAAATTTGAATACTTTGTTAAATAATTTATTCTAAACATATGTCAGAAATCTATATATTGTCTGGCCTCTGGAATTGACTTTAAGGCTCCATATTCACTGTTTCTCAAGTTATCATGTTGTTTTATTGGTTACTGTTATTTTATGGTTGCTTTTAACATCATCTGTTACGGACATTTTGCAACTGATCATTTTCAACAGTCCAGTTTTCCTTATGTAGTAATAGTGAGTAAACACATGAAAGTTTAAACTACGCTGATATCATTTTTATTTTGACTCTTATTGTCAGCATTACAGTGATTTGGAAACAACATTTTCTATAGTTTAGATTTTGGCTTAATTGAAATCTTTTTTTAAGAAAATTGGTATTAAGGTAGCTTCATTTTGTTTTTATTAAGGTAGCATCAAATATTCATATTGTTTTTATTACATTTTGTAATTAATTCCAGTTTGAACTAGTTTTTATCATATATTTAGTTGATTTATTGTTTTGGTATTTTTTTTATTTAGTCACAATCTTGATATTTCCTGATGTTGACAATTGATACAATGTCTTCTTACCAAACATATCCTGTTTTTACCATACATCTATAATTCAATAGATATTTAATGTGCAGTTTGACATTGACTTTAATTACATGAACTCACACATCACGTTAAATATTCAAACATACAAGTAAGTACATCCATTGATTTAGGGTTAAAATGATCTGTTTCCCTTGCATCCTCCCATCTAGACCTGAGCTGACTAGGTTGTGTTCCAGGGTCAGCCATCTGGAGAGGCCTTCATCCAAATGACATCTGAGAGTAGTGCTTTTCAAGCGGCCCAACAAAAACACCACCGGTACATGATCTTTGGCAAGAAGCAGCGATACATTGAGGTTTTCCAGTGTTCAGGCGAGGATATGAACCTGGTGCTGACAGGCGGAGCCGTGTCTCCTGTGGCTAAAGCACTTCTGTCTCCTGGTATGTTGAGCTCTCCTCCACCGCCGCCTACACCGGCCCCACCTCCCACTCATACTCCTGTTCCCGCTCCAGCATTTGATCCGATAGTGGCTGCTATGCAGGCTCAAGCTCAAGCCCTAGCTCAGATCAGACAAAACCAAGAGAATGTCTGGCTCATGAACCATCTTGCTGTTGCACAAGCTGCAGCTCAGCAGCAGCAACAACACGCTCTAGCATTGGCTCTTGCTGCCAAACAACCTCCGGCCTGGCCAGAGTACATGGCTGGCATTCCCCCTCCACATGTTGTGTCTTCTTCTGCTCCCACCGCTGTTTCTTCAAAGCCCCTTGTCACTTTTCCTGCCACTCAGTATCTCTCAACAGTCACTCCAACACCTTATTTTGTCTTGAACTTTCCTCCAAGGATTCCTCCGCCAACACACTACCCAAAAGTAAACCCTCCTCCAACCATAGCCAATCCTTATGCTGCTTATTCCCCCTTATCTTTTGTACCACCACCTCCTGCTGCTGCTGCCCCACCTCCCACAGCTGCTCAGCCCCTTGTAAGCTTAAAACGTTCTTGGGAACAAGCTTTCCCTGCAGCAGCAGCCACTGAGGCGACATCAGCAACGACCAAGCGTACCTTCCCTCCTGTATCCACTGCCACCTCTCAAACCTTCCCCACTAACCTGCCACCACCTCCTCCTGCTCCACAAGTGGCTTATCAGCCACCACAGTTCTATGCAGGACTGTAAACTGCTCATTCCTTGTCACTCGTTGGCACTCATGTACTTAACGCAATAAGTGAGAGACTGACATTCCTAAGGTTGTGGCTTTAGCAGCTAAGCGATATTCTACATTCCATCCTGTTAACTACGGTTTTGTATATATAAAAAGAAGTAGACTAAGGGATTTTTATTCAAATCAAATATTTTATTATTAATGTTGTAATGAAGGTATACATTTACAAGATTGATATATTTATTCAGTCGCCATTTTAATGAACAGTGATCATTGACAATTGAACCCTTAAACATTTGTTATAGTAGCTATTAGTTTCTTTTCCTAATATGTACTTACTTTTTATTTATTATTATTTTATTTTATATTGCATCATTGTTTATTTAAAGATGATTTCTACATGTTTTCTAACATTTTTATATTTGTATCAGATAAGAATCGTTCAGTTTAGTCATCGTGTACTTAAGTTTTAATTATATGGTTTAGGCAGTGCCTTTTCTGATTTTTAAAATATGTTGATCTTTATTCAGTTTTGTAAATATTAGTTTATATTATTAAATGTTTTGTCCAGTTTGCAAACTAATCTGAAGGTTATGGCTGCTGTGTACAACCAATGTTTTTTATATTTGCAATGCATTATGGGAGGCATTATGGCTTTACATGTAACTCCTTGATCCTTCCCATCCCTTATCGAAATATTTGGTTTTTCTTTGGTATTTCAGGTTTGGTTGGTATTTTTTCTTTTTTGGCAGTTGGGTAATCTTGTTTCTTCTCTTCCATTTACTATTGCTTTTTAGACTTGTTTATTGCTTTTTATATGATAATTTACAACTATTTAGTTTTTTACGTTCCACATGAGAAAAAAATAATGTTACCGTTTATTTATTTAAAAAAAATATTTTTCGTCTCAATCGGTTATTGAATGAACAAACATGTTTTTGATGTATGAGTTTTTATGTGTTATTAGAGATTTTATTTTTTATTTTAGAGGGCGATAAGTTATTAAATTTTATTTTATAACAATAAAGACAGCTTAGGACAAGTTATTCTCTACTAAATTCAATGTTTGCAATTTTTACTCAATTTTAAACTAAAACTTTTATAATACTGATAATTTTATGAGTATGTTGAAATATTGTTATTCAAAAAAGCTATTATTTAAATTAATTTCAATTTCTACTACATTTGACTTTAAAACTCAATTTTGAACTTTATACAAACCGCCAGTAAAGAATTATTTGATCCACAATTTTCATTTTTGTATGTTGTTCTAAATTTGGCAAATTAAGTATAGTTATTTTATTACTATGAAATATTTACGATTTGATTTGCAGGGTTATTGATGAAAGCTAGCATATAGTGATAATACATATATTAAAGAGGAACATCTGTCTAGGTAAGTAACTCTGTTTTAGAGAGAAAACTCTTTATAATTTGGAACTGGTATTTATAAGCCAACACATTCCATTGTATTTTGTAAGTTTAACAGGGCACTAACAAGTCATTGCATTTAAGGTATAATTAAACCTAACAAGATTTCAGAATGTGATATATTGGCAACTAGAATCGAAGAAAAACCCAAATATTTCTCTCTGTCCTGCCTTGCCTAAATTCCCAGACGACTGAGATTTAACATTCCTGAGCCGCACCTTTTGCTTCACTTATATCAGTTGTGATAAAATAAACATTCTCTTAAGCGGCATTGTCCATTATAGTTATTAAACATCTTGTTTTTGTTTGTAAGTTGTTTGTTAACAGCACTCTTGTACTGTACTAGAATAGACTCTGTGTATAGCGTGTAGCCGGCCAGCTTTCGCTAGCGTCTTGGCGTGGGGTTATTATGCTTGTGCATGCATCAGAACACCCGGAAATGGGTTTTCACTTAAACGGTTTTGGTATAAATCACATTAATGTGTTGGTTTGACTATGGATTCTGGTTGGATGTTAAGGTTCTAGGTACGAGTTTGTTGTAGACCTTAGAAGATTTTCAGGTATCCCTTATTGTTTTCCTGTTGATTTTTAGTATTTACTAATGTTTTTGTTTTATTGATATATTTTATTGGGATTCGTTCTTTAGGTTGTAATTTGTTATATTTCTTTGAGTTTTACTGTAGTGGTGTCCTATACTGCTCTTTTATTTAAGATATCTTATTGTTTCCTTTCAGTCTATAGCATCGCTTAAGCAGATTTCAGTTTTTTAAAATTAATCTGCTTCTATTCTTTTTGCTTGTTAACTTTTTGTTTTGTAATGGCATGATCATTAAATTGTGGCGAGGTAAATTAAAAACCAATCAAATCTATCAACCTAATAATTAACATTTTAATACATTTTTATTTGGAGAGCATTAAGAATCTAATTATTTGTTTTAGATAATAGATACTTTTGTACATACTTGGAATTAAACGTTGGGTAAAGTTAAATTAAAAATGATAAACATTATTTGAATCAGAGATACAAAATTATCTGTTTCATTTTTATATTACAAAAGAATAGTTTCAATTTATTATTTTTATTAATAAAACACGACACTGCTGTCACGAATTGTTATTTTGTAGATGAAGTTTAAATAATATAACATATCAGTAGACATTATGATTATGTGAAAGAAAGTCAAACAAAACAAGTCTAATACAAATTAAAGAATACACCAGCCTTTAAATCCTAGAGGAAAGAAATCATTCACCATAATACATACAGTCATTTGGCTATATCGTAGTACACCTGTAATGTTTTGCATTCACTTGTTTAACAATACATTTTTGTATAAAACATACAAAATATGATTCAATTAAATATTATATTCTTACTTTATGTTGATTTAAAAATATCGAAGTTATCAAATACTAACAGGGTGGTTACTGGCATAGAAACCTGGAAAATGAGAATAAGTTGAGGAGTTTCATTTTTGTAGAAATATCAAGAATTTCACATTTAAGTTAGGGAGTTTTCTTAACTTAGTTTACATCCCTCAAACCAGAAGGATCCACAAACGAAATCAATTACCATAATAATTGTACATTTTGTACTTATATTGCAATAAATTTGTGTTGCATGGTGTTCCCTTGTATTTCTACCAACACATAATATGCAGATTAAGAAACTATTTAATTTATTGGTTGATTTAATTATTCATAAACATTTGAGCATAATGTTCAGCAAACGGTCCAAGCATTCCAAAGACTCAAAAATTAAATATTATTTAAAATAAATTAACATAAAAAATAATTTCTATATATCTGTTCTTTATTTTTTACATAATTTAACTATTTGCTTTTTTTGTAATGGTATTACATAAATTAAGTTCAAAATTAATTTATGTATCATTAATATAGGTTAAATGTCTCAATATTTTTCATAATTTACACGTTTATTTAAATTATAAAAAATTGATTTTGGGTGGGGAATTTAAAACTGAACATGGAGTAACATCCCTGAAATATAATATTAACTTAACGCAAAGTTAGATCAGTAGCTTATCTTGAAAGATTCAAAATTCTACTGAATTCTGAAAGCCCTAAATAGTAAAAATTATCCTAAAATTATAATGTCACAATGCATTTTAGTAAAAATACTATTAGAAATCAGAAATAGATTTTGATGTGTCTGGGCTGGAAATTTAGACAGTGAAATTTCCAAGTGAGAACAATCAACAGTTCCGACAGTTTCTGGGTTAGCATGTTTTTTTATTGGGTAAAAAAGGTAGTAATATAGCTTTTTTTTAAATATATTTGACTTATAAATTATATTTTAACCTTTTATGATGTCGACGACTCAAAACTTATGATTACATATCATTTTAAATTTTCATCTGTGTTACATAATCATTGCAGAATCATCAAATATCAGCTGCGTTTTAAAGATACAAACATTCAACTTTGTATCAGTAAAATAATAACAATATAGTAAAATATTTTATATATGAAGATTGTTTTATATGAACAGCTAAATGAACTTATATTCTCCATCTTTTCTTATTCGATAAACTAAAATTTTTATCTGTTTTTATTTAAAAAAATATGAATACAGAACAAGAAAGTTTAATATTGTATGAATTTTGATATGCCAATAAACATATCAAATAATTGCAGTCAGTCCTTTTAAAACTGTATTAATCTGTTAAGATTTAGAGCTTAAAACAAAAAAATTTTGTTTAAAATGAAATGATTTCTTGCAATTCATCCATTACAACAAATATTTTTGCTATTCATAAATTTCTTAAAAATAATAACACAAGTTCTCATTTTATAACTCTTACTATCTGTCATTACTGTTTTTATTATTATTTCAATGAATGTAATGAGGTTTTTACAATGTGCGAGAGACAAACTAATATAAAAACTAAAACATATAACTGGCTTCCTTTTAATAAAAAATCAGCCTTTTAAAGCCACAGCCTGTTTTACATGATTTAACATGAACTGTATTGTACATGCTGATCAAAGAACAGCCTTGAGAAACAGAACGAGCCTTAATAATATTCATATATTCACCAAGAATGAGGTGACTATTTTGTCGTTTTATGAACAATATTGATGACCAAGTAAACTAGATTGTGTCATTACAATACATGGTGATTCTGTTCATACAAATTTATAAATTTAAATTAGTAAAAGAATTGTAATTACCTCAGAATTTATGAAAATACTTCATGTTCTATTAATTTGGTTATAGTAAAAAATTAAAACAATTATTGTTCAAAGAACATAAAAAGATTTTTAATAGTGGTTGTAATAGCATGTTTATGGAATATTTAATAAATTCTCAGAAATGCTTGGATTACATTTTTTAAAGCATTTATTTACTTTCTTTACTAACAATTGGGAAAAATATGACAGCTGATGGATATGTAAAAATGTTTGAAAATGAAATGTTTGGTGATGAAGTAGATACAAATTCCCTGTAATTAATTCTAAATTATAAAATAAAACTGATTAGGATATCAGAATATGCTATTAACACAGCCCTCTAATTAATAAAGATTAATTTTTTTATTTTACCAATAACTATGAAAGCAAATACATTTCTATACGATAAGATCATGGCCATTGGTAAATTTAACTCAGACCATTGGCAAATTTAATTTTCTGCTGGTTCAAATTGAAATTATAATTCTTTATTCATTTTGTTTTATTAGCCTCCAGAACTGTTATATTATAGAAATAATACTGGTTAAATTACCTTTTTTTCCTGTCAACAGTTCTTCAAACATAATCTGCTATGTACATTTCGAAGCATAGAGCTTCATCATCAGGCTTTCCAAAAACGTCACTATATACATTACACTAAACATAAAAAACATTTAAAATGTTTATATTTTAAATGTTTTTAATGTTTAGTGTAATGTAAATAGTGACGTTTTTGGAAAGCCTGATGATGAAGCTCTATGCTTCGAAATGTACATAGCAGATTATGTTTGGAGAACTGTTGACAGGAAAAAAAGGTAATTTAACCAATATTATTTCTATAATTCTTTAGTATGATTGATGGATGTTCTAATATCTGTAGTTTGTTACTTAAATCTTAATAAGGTAGAGTTGTTGGCAATTATATTGTTTACTGATTTTTTTACTTTATTCATAAACATAAGTTTGATTCACAAGTTAAAAGTACAAAATATTTAACCACATTGGTATTAGATGAGTTTTGAAAACAAAACATGTTGTTTAGTTCTCTAAAAACAATTGTAGTTCACGAAGTTTTACATTAAATGTTAAAAGCGCAGTTGTAGGTTTTATACCACAATCATGTTATTTCGTTGCCGTCAGTAAATAATTGGTGGCGATATCCTATTAACAAAACATTTATTTGTATACATATTTAAATTATTGTATATGCATGTACAGAAGTCATTATTTTCAACTTTGGGTCTTTGAAGCTATTGAAGTTAAATTTTTACAAATAACTTATTTGTTAATGAGACATTGACAAATTCCAACAAATAGGCTGATACAAACTGCTGAATAGTTAATATCACTAAACCTGTTCATAATGTTTTGTGTATACAAAATGTGTTTTATGGTACAAGTAAATAATTCAGTACATTCTAACAATAAAGTGTATTTGAACAGTTTAAAGTTCAAATAGGAATCATTAAATTGCTATTGTTTTTTACTAAAAACATTACCACCGTACATGTATGGGTGGGTGGGTAGGTCATTAACACTATGCGTGCAAGTGTTATCACGATCCTTATGCGTGAGGGGTAGGTGGGTGGACAATCGAGTCTCGTTTTTGAGAGGCGAGTATAGGTTTTTATCCGTTTTACAATACATTTAAAGTTATCATCAAACACTGCTGATCTGTGTGTTGCAATAATGTATTTTTTGACATATGAACTTAATAGATCAAATTATGGGTTTGCATATAAAACAGTTTTAACTCATTGTAAAATTACTAAGAAAATCGGCATGGTTCAATGTCCCATTGTTAACCAATCTCTAAAGTAAGTGGACACCAATTACAACCAAGTCATTATGGGAACTGATATCCCTATCAGATCGCATAACACTCCGGAGTTGTAGCTCTTGATTGATTCACTAGTTTTGCATGATATTGTACATTTCAAGGCAAAATGGTAATTTTGAAAAACTTCATTTTACCTTGTTTCTGTGGTTTTAAGGTATATATCTGGTTTTTATTTGTGAACATGAATCTGATTTAAATAACAACAAAGTCATGTTCAAACGTATAAATCTGGTAGACGCTTAGACGTTACTGTTGTTACTCATTAATAATAAGAATCACTAATAAAAACATATCACATTGTGAAATAATAATTTTCAATAAAGGCAAACCATCGAGAAAGTAAAATAATGTAGGAATTCATTCGTGTTTTTAGTGGATAGTTTCATATCTTACAGTATAAATAAATCAAGTGAATGATAGATTTGAAATTTTAAGTATCATCGTTATTTTGAAATTGCATCAGTTGTCCATAGTTAATTTAAAGTTTAACCATTCGAATTCAAATTGAAACTGTCTGACGTCAGATGATATTAGAAATGTTAATGTTACTCCTTCAATCATTATCTGCAGTTGAGCACATGTGCATGATTTGTATGTTTAGATATGAATGTTTCATAAATCTAACTGAACAAGAATGACTTGTAATAGGTGGCTCATTTAGTTTTTTGACCCTAAATAGGCAGCTAAGGTTAAACTATATTGATTTCATTGTAGCTTTTAAATCAAGTAAAAAATGTTTTATATACCTGTCCATATTTAAAACCTTTAACTACTTCAATCAGTAATATCCTGTTTTTCCTAGCAATGTTTTAAATTTAATTCAAATGTAAACTATGGTCAACATTTTAATTTTTAATTAATTGTAATATTGATTAGCTTTATCTTAGATTGTTGTTACCACCATGTAATTCAGTTAAATTCTAACCTAACCCTTTGTATTACCTTAAAAATTAGGTTAATATACCCAACTGTTTCTGAATATACCAGCTAATTTTGGTAGGTTTTTTGTGTGGTCAAAATAAGGCAAAAAGTTCCTATAAACATTGGTCCAAAAATCTTTTGTTTTCTTGCCAGCTGCCAAATTGCATTGTTCTTGTAAAGCATTCTATCTCAATGTTTTGAAAGTAAAAATTAAAATTCTTGTTATTATCAAGTTCTAATTAGAAAAAAAATCAATTTAAAAAACTGTAATTTTCTAAATGGTGGTTGTTTTAATTATTCGATCTAGTTTTAAAGAATATTTACTACTGTAATGTTTTACTAAAAATTTCATTACACATTAATAAAATCTAGTTTTTGAACAATCGGGTGAAAAATAAGAGAAATACAATATTTGAAGTGTAGCATTATCTGCCATGCTCCTGAAGTGGCTGCACGTGGATCCAGATAGGCACAATAATGGTCAGGATTGTAAATCCGTAGACTTTTAAATGTCACATATGGTGTCAGTGATAGTTTGATTGTCAAATAAGAGTTTGTATCAATTTATTTGTTGGTATTATGAAACCTGTTGTCTCGCATAAGAATTAGCTATTTGTAAAACTTTCACAATAGCTTCAGAGGCCAAGATCATAAAATGACAAAATAAAGACCCATGAATAGACATTTAACAATTCATATACATATTGAAATATGTTGCCATTAGGATCCCTCCAATAATCATTAACTACTAGATATAGATAACATTTGGTACAAAACACAAAAAACAAACTAATGTAAATTTATATTAATTTCAGTTTCATCTATATAATTAGTCAGTCCCGGCATGTCTGGAGTCATATTATCATATTCTAAGAGCATATTTGATATTTGTGCCATATTACTATATAAATCAATGAAAGAATTGTATGAATAAATAAAATAATAAATTGACACTAAAATCATTTTAAAATTCTGTAACAAGGCATTTCTTAATATATTTTTAACATATAAAACTTGAAATCATTGTTATTATAATATTAAAGTCTCAAAGTAGATTGAGAATATTTGAAAATGAAATCGCTGTAGTCTAACAATTTAAGAGCAAAACGTTACTCTGCACAAGGCGCAGATTTGTTGTGAAAGAGCAGTGTAGGAGTGATTACGTGACACCAGAATCCATAGTGGTTGGGCTACCTAGCGAAAGCTGCAGGCTTAGCTTAAGTCTGCTTTAATGTAGAACAGTTGTACAATAAACAGATTGAAAGTACATCCGTGCGTTGGGTTTGTTGCACCTGGCTTGTTGGAGGGGGTAGACTAGTGGTTTGGGCTCACATTATCGCAGATATTGGGTACGTTCATTCTTATTTATCAGGTGTCATCACTCTACATTACAAATTTACTTGAAACCCAAAAAAGGCTCATATATGAATGAGAAGATCCAAAGTAAATGGAATTTAATAAATCTCTGGTTGAAAATGTTTAAAGTTGCCTATTTAATTGAGCAACAAGATAATATAGATCAATCTAGTTTCAAACAAATATGAATTTTTGCACACAAACCAAGTACTGAATGTGATTAGGTATCAATTGTTTCTTTTTTATACTGTGGTAACTCATTAATAGTTTTTATGAGAAAAAGATTCAGTTAAAAAATTGAAACAGATCAGTGTTAATATTTATTTGTATTTTACTATTATAAATTATTTTTCATTTCAGATATTACATCTTTAACTAACAAACAATATATCTATATAATTGTCAATCTATTTATATAACTTTCATGATCGAATAGTTATTTTATCTGGTTTATCATGGGAGATAAAACAAAATAAGAGTAGGGATAATAATTACAAACCAGTCCAAAATGTGTGCAAAGTGCAGTTCCAAGTGCACTTTGTCTCCCACAATCAGTTATTGACAGTTGGGAATTAGTTCAAGTAATCTCCGCAAGATAGGGTGCGTTCTAACTTATAATTTGTTAGTGACAAGTATGGTGGTGAATGTGTATTTCTAGATGCGTTTTATTTATGCCACGATTTGTTCACCTAACATTAAGAATTACATTCATCAAAGGCGTTATTGGTGGGTTTTTTTTATAGATTACATAGTCGTTAATTTTTTATTTGTCCAATAGCAAATGAATTGGATCTCTGAATATTTTTAGTTTCCACTTTCGCAGATTTAACGTTATCAACTAAATCTTAAAATACTCGGACACAGTTCTTTTGTCATTATTATAATTACATTATAATTTGGCAGTGATTATTATTAAAGCAGTTACTAATAGTTACACTGTAGAAACTGTCACTTTAATTAAATAATTTTCACTGTGTAATGTTGCCTTTTGCCATGATTTAAATGTCTATAAAAAGTTGTCATGTTAAATAATAATTTCATCATGTGTTTGATTTAGAGCAAATATTCATATTAGTGGCGATCGTGTGTAAAAGCACTGATTTGCACCGTTAACTTATAATGTTGACAATAGTAAACCGTTAATGAAAACTGTTACATTCAATTTAATTGTGTTTCAAAATTATTGTATGTTTTCCAATTCACATTTTTTACTTTTCTGGTTTTATTGAATTATCAGCTTAGTATTATTTTATAAGCAGTTAGAAATAATTACCATAAATCATAGAATAATACTGCAAAGTATTTTTAATTTATTCCTACAAAAAATTTCAGGTATATGTTATAAACGTTCTACAATAGAATTATTGACCATCAGTAGTGTAAAAGTGGCAATTTAATCCTCAAAGATATTTTCGGATTCAAGTTGGTGAATAACTTTGGGAATTTTCGGGCTCCATCACTTTGGTGCTACAAATCTTCCCAACAGAAGATAAGAAGTATACAACGGTAGATATATAACTACACAGAGATCTAAAGTTTTCAAGCACCCACCCATTACTTTGACAAACTTATTTACTCAATCTTTCTAAAATTTTGGCAAGAGCTTCGCTAAATTGAAAATCAATGGAATTGGAAAGTAGCAAATGTCTAGTTTTATTGTGGAAGAAGGACCTTGTGGAAATTTCTTTACAAGTTTAGTGAATTCAATTTAGTTATAGTATACCACCAATTCCCCAAGCCTATTTGCTAGTGAGTTTAATTCATAAAAGTTTTATGCTTATGTTCAGTTAAAACTGTTAGACTATCTTTACTGCATCTGTCAAACTTAAGGCAATTGTTAACAAGGTTATTGTTTAAAAGAGATGAGTAGGATTTCATACTTAAAATAGAAATAAGTTGAATTCTTGATGAATAAAAATTGAGAGAAAAAGTGAAAAATTACTAAAATTACTACTATCAATATTTCTGGTCACAGAATGTTGTTATATTTATTAAATAAATAATTGTAAACTTCAGTACAATTGTAAACACGAGTAATAAGTAAACTTCACAAATTTTTGTAATGATTCAGCACCACAATATTATTTAGCCATCTATCCGAAGCACATAAATAGTAACTTATGATATAGCAAGTCTGATCAGAGTTAGCACTAGAGAGAGCGAGGTTGCAGGTGGAAGGGCCACACTGGTATGAGTTAGTATGATGCAATGTAACCGAGTATGTGACCGTAGTCATCCACTTTTCTCTCAACACGAAAATCACTAACATCCGGTGTAAGCGCTAATGATCATTTTTTAGTGCTAACAATAAAATCCCTGTTATTTTCCACTTTTAAAATTGATTTTAATGTAGTATATGTCATTTGGAGTATACATTTGTTATGGTATATATATACACACACACAAGGTATAGACATAAAGTTCCCGGAATCGATGTCCAGAGACACACAGCGTGGTTGTCGGTGGGAATTTCGTCGTCTATCAGTTAGTACTACTCCTGGAGTATAGGTAGCGTGAGGAGTATTGCCCAACCGCCATTGTTCCTCTGTGGAGAGCACTTTTCGTGTATTTGTGTGTTTAAATTGTCGCATTTTGAAAATTTATTTAATGAACAGTTAAAAAACATTAAATTTGGTTTTTTACTTCAAAAGTCATCTTCTGGGACACTTAAAATGTCAATTCAAGCATACAGAACTAAGGTGATGAAGAAAAGCCAATTTTACAAAAGGCACAAACATTTTCGTGAAGGTCGCATTGAAGATGACTCTCGTAGTGTACGCCCTTCGACTGCAACCACAGATGACAACTTTGAGCGAGTTCCGCAAACTGTCCATGCAAACTGAAAAAAAAAGATTAACAATTGATGATACCCCATATAAGGTAAATTTATCCACACAAAAGTTCTTAGGTGCTTACGAAATGCCGTTAGGAGGAAATGGCCTAAAAAATGAGCAGAAAACAATTGGATTTTGCTGCATGACGATACTACTGCACATCGATTCTTGTTAGTATGTAAATACCTAGTCAAGCACTGTGTTACCACTAGTTAGAACATCCTCCATATTCGCTTGACCTCATGCCGGCCGATTTCTTACTGAAACATCAATAAAAGGAAATTGATTTTCAGGTGCTAAAGCTATCAGTAAAAATGTGATAAAATTATTGAAATTCACTAGAAAAAATTAGTGTCAAAAGTGTTTTGACTGTCTTGTATGATCATAGGGACAAGTGTATTGTTGTAGGAGAAGAGTATTTTGAAGGAATATAGGTTTGTAAGATTTTATACTTGTCCAATAAACATATTTCAACCAATTCCGGGAACTCTTTGACTATACCTCGCGTATATCAAAGAATGTACATTTGCTATAGTATAGCGATGAATTTTGAGGTATATTTTGTGGGAAAATACCCACATGGTTGGTAGTGTTGGGCGAATGACAGGAAATTGCTTTAAGTTGGTGACCATCTTGAATCCGGGAACTGAAGATAACCGAAATTGAGGAAAAACTACCACTATTTATTTTGGACGAGGAAAATGAAGCCAATAGTTATTTTAAAGAGTAAACAATGTACTTCTTTATTAACTGTTTGCTAAATTATTTACCAACTAAACTGCAGAGAATAACTGATACTAGGCTTTAAATATTAAAATATTCAAAATCATCATTATTAACATAAATAACTAGTGTAGAGATTGGTACTGAAAGAGCGGAATAAGTGGTACAGCAGCTATGTTGACGAGAGATGTTGAATTGTTGACTTTTGTCATCGATCAAAGTTGCGGGAACATCATGCAAAGCCTTACTAGTACCAATAGATAACGCTGGCTCTCTATTGATCAACTTGAGTTTGAAGGAGTGATTTGTTAATCTTTAACATGTTGTAGATTTACACTGCTGATGAATATAAAATGTTGACGCTTAACTTCCAGTCATTATTTGACATCTGTGGTTCAAATTAGTAATAAGTACGATTGAAGCCAGACTTGACATATGGGTTTCAAAATATTCTACTTGAGTGTCTCTAGCTGACAAAAGTAATAGTTGTTAAGTAAAATTATTTTGTTTAGATTTTTCCTGTTTGTGGAGTTGTGATTAGTCATGGTCCATAATTAATTGAAAATAAATATATTTAATTCTGATCTACTAACAGGTAAAGACCATGCTGTTACTTCTTTTTTCTTTGTATATCAACTTGGCCACTCTAAGTTTTCCTGTTACAAAAATCACCTCAAATACAACTTATAGGATATCCCTAGACATGACTAACGCCAAAAAATATTTCTTGAGATTTACTCGTGATATTGCCTTTTGATAGCTGCTATTTGATGTTGGTCTAATTGTTGCCACATGATGTTGACTTGAAAGCAAATTTTTACTATACTTACTTTTACTTATACAATATCATATTTTTCTTTTGTAAAATGTTGAAAAGTTTTGTCTTAAAACTAAACAGGTGATTTATAAATTTTAATATTTTGTGTAAATAATAAACATAGTTAATATTTGTGTGGAATGCACTATAAAATATAAAAGAACAAATTAATGAAATCTATGTCGTTGTTATATTATGATACATGTGTTCAGTGTTGAATGCGATTTAAAAAAGGGCCAGCTGTTTGCATGTGACTTGCTAAACCTGAATGTGATATTGAACATAAAATGATTACTATTAAAATTGTTAATACAAAATAATGACAGGTTATATTTTAAATGTAATCTGCTGCTCTGGATTTTGAATAATTTTCGAAGAGTGAAAGTGTGAAGAACTTCATAGTGTGCTAAGTAAAACATCAATGTATCCTTGTGTATCTATCATTATTAAAAACACTTAAGTATCTTTCATATTTAAGCTCAAGATAAAATGTTAATTGAAAAATATTTAAATCTTTAGAAAAGGAGTGTCATTTTAATTTATGTCAAAGGTTAAATTATGCAATTACAAAATAATAACCCAATGATAAATAATGGTTGCTGGCATTGCGGCATACACACAGTGATAGAGCTCTGCCTAAGTTGCCTGGTAGAAATGAATACAAATGTCTTTAAGAAGGACAGACCTTATGGCGAGAAGTCAGCCTGTTTTATTTAGGTTTAATAAGATGCTTATAGAGTATTCTGCTCCGAGTAAAGGTAGTTTGAGAGAGACAGACATAGCCAACAAACGGTGCAACAAAGACAGATACACTGACGTGAAGGAAGAGACAATCCGCACAATCTATCGGCCATTGATTAAACAGACGTTTTCAAACTGCACCAGGCTGAAAATTGGGTTTGTACTTCTTATATAGATTTGTATTCATTGCTTGCAGTACCCTTAGTACACTCACGATACAACTTTTATGGTCATATAGCGTCCTTTTCACAATGTAGGAGACAATTCATAAAAAGTTTTAGCTGGTTAACTTTGTTTTAAAACGGATCGATACCATTAATAATTTGTTTACGATTAAAAGTAACTCTCATAATGTAATGTGGATAACATGAAACTTTGAATAACAGCATTCCGAATAAATGCGTCCCGTTGTGCATTCATCTGATCTATTTGCACAAACTTAAAGCATGAGTAACATAGTATCCTGTTTTTTTTTCAAGAACTAATTCATTACCAATAAATAATTAAATTTATGGTTTTAAACGCAAAATCAGATAAATATATTGTTTTTATGAATACATCTTATGCATATACCTGATTTGGACAAAAGTGTATTGTATTATTTAAATTCAAGTTCAAATTACTAGTGTCAGGTACATGCCTTTAAATCACAGTTTGGCGTTAACATTTTGCAAGAAATGGGAATTGAAACACTTGAACCCTGTAATAACAAACACACTTACAAAAGTAAATCCTGTGTTATTTGCTAAAAAGGGAAGATGAATGTCATCATGCAACAACACAACTCAATTACTGATACTAAGTAGGCGTCTATACCACACTCAGAAGTACCACAGTTTTGGATGTAATGCAGATTCCACCAACATAATACAAAAAAGAGTATGTTTCACATTACAGGTGCTTGTGTTCTGTTCTTAGGCACACACACACATTGTTATTGAAACTGACGTATAATTGTTAATGTAAACATTGTTTTATTTTCTTTCTCTATTTAACCTTCATAATAATTTTGAGTTGTAAAGAAAGAATGTGGATTTCTGCTCCGAATGATAGGTGGGGGACATGTGCATTACATTCTCTTGCTTAAAGAGGTCATTGGCACTTCTCTAAAACCCATTAATGATGTGTAGTACAACATTCTTTATACTGTGCGTACTAAGTTAAGTTGGTCCCCTAAATGCATGTTTTAAACAGTGTCTACTGTATTTGGTACTATATAGTATTATTATTATTTGGTAATTTTATTATTGTGATGTAAATTTTATTTCTGATGAACCAACATTTCATTTTGTTAATAAAAACAGGCTTAAATCTTTCATTAAATTAGAATGAGTGAACTAAAAATGGAAAAAAGAAATAAGCACAACATGTTGTTAGTTTTCCAATAGGAGAATTTCTGAGATATTGCTCACAATTTAAAATGTCCACATTCAGTTGTGATAAATTTTCTGTAATTTTTGACCTCACTTTTGTAACTATCATGTTTTGTTCTTCTTTTATATACACGTAATCCTCAATGATTTAACAAATGATTGATTAACTAAATGATAGTTTTCTGCAAGATATGAATTCATGTGAGTTGTATTGATAAAATTATTCAGATTTTGTATTAGAAAATTAGTTTTCAATTTAATATATTGTAATGGCATTGACCTACTTAGTTTAAAATTTATATAACAAAATAAATGCTTGATAGTATTAAAAAACTAAATCCATAAAGATTTTTACTATTCATAATAAAAATCAAATCAGACTTAATACGATAAATGCTCTTCCAACTTCAAAGAAGATCTCTTTTATTTCTAAATATTGGTAAATGAAAAATGGGGTTTAAATCATTTGTAAAGAGGTATCAATTTTATTTTGGTTCCTTGGTTGGAAATTGTTTGAACTTTTTTGACAGCCTTCATCTTGAGATGAAGTGCAGTGATTCTTTCTATTTTAACATAGCAAAGCTTTTATATGTGTTCTTCTCGTAGCATTGCATTTTCCATGTTTCCCAAACAATGAAGCATTTTGTGATGGACATCTGTGATGGTGAGTGATGGCGACTGCGGTGTTGGTGCTTGGTGGGTTGGTGGGGAGTCTGCTTCATCTCTCAGGTACTCACTTCACTTTACTAAACTCTCAACGCCATCAGCTTCTGGGTGAAAAGTATAAATATTTAACCATATTATAGTTTTTCATATTTTTGAGGTTGTAAAATCACTACACCGTATGTAATTCTGTAGGTGTTGTAATGGAATATTGATTGCCTAGTGTATTTTAATTTTATAATTAAATGTTTCTAAGATAGGTACTTAAAATTGTTCTAATTAAAAAAATTATTTGTTACAAAAACACCTTCAAACTTAGAAAAACTAATAAGTAGTCAACATTTTTATAATTAAAATTGGCTAATGAACCACCACATTTAAGGACTACTATTTGAGGTGTGTTTTTAGCATGATTTGGGAAAATTGGTCTCATGGAGAATAGATTGACACAGGCTAGAAACCAGTCCGGAAGTCACCATAATTTCTTATCACTCTAAACCACCCTTAACAGACCACTAAAACAAAAATACACACTACAACCTCCTCTCCCCATTCAATCAATCTTTCTTCCAATAAGCTCCAGTTTATAGACA
The DNA here is from genome assembly GCA_035578905.1 of Stictocephala bisonia. Taxonomy (NCBI): domain Eukaryota; kingdom Metazoa; phylum Arthropoda; class Insecta; order Hemiptera; family Membracidae; genus Stictocephala; species Stictocephala bisonia. The sequence goes on from JAQJVL010000261.1 coordinate 464,586, forward strand.
GGTGTTACTTTTGCTAAATGTGGTTGCTTTCTTACATATATGACAACATAATATTACCTTATCTCCCAGTTTTAATTTAAGAAAGTTACTCATTTTAGTTTCCATCAAAATAAAATATTTTATTATTTTATAAATCATTATTATTAGAATAATGGTTGTTCTATTCGTATTAGTATAAATTTTAATGACTATAAATTAATATTAACTTCGGGTTACACTAGACAGCTTGTTTAAGCTATGACATATGTGTTATTATCAATATATCTGTAACATGAACGCTGGAGGGAAAAGATGGTTTAGTTTCTACCATGCTCTTCCCTCTCTGTCCTTTACATATTAATATTGTGCCCACTTGGGCTGTATTAATAGAATTATTTAGAATTTGTTTATTAACAAAATGTGAAATGCAGCAATTAAGAAAAAATGTTATAATGTTATTCTTGTATTTCAAATCAGTAAAATTACTTAAATAACCTCTGTTTGTAAAGATAATCAAATGCAGAATGTACTTCTAATCAAATCAGCTTAACTAATTACTCAATAAAATTTAACTTTCTTCCTCTCCTTACGACAAGCTTGTATTGGCCTCTGTTATCCACGCTCTTGTCAGACTGTTAGCTGTAGACATTCTTTATTACTTTCTCCATCAATGTTTCTCAGAGTCATTTGCTGGCTTTTATATCATCCACTTTGAAATTAAAACTTATTCTACTGTTTGGTTCCTATTCAATCTATTTCTCACCTTTCAATACTTTTTATTACTTTATTTATATCCTGATTTGTTGTCTTGAGAGAAACTTGTCTTCCGTCACTTGTATTTTTTTCTTATTTAAATTATTTAAGACCCATTTGGTCTACATCAACGTGTTTTTTACACTTTGATTAAAAATATTTCTACATTATCTTACTTTTCCTGCCAAAATCCATCTTGTCTTACCATCCTTAGTTCGCCTGACATAGTTCACCTCTATTGATTCCATAATTCTTGCTTTATTTTTTATCTTTTTTTTTTTCATTTCTGTCAGTCATCAGTGTCTATTTTCCTTTCTCGTACCCATATCATCATTTTTCCATTCAACATATCAACAATGTAATCAAACCCCATTCTTTTTCATCCCAGATCTTGTGCACTGCTCCTAAAGAGAGGAATACAAACCTTTCACAGAACCTAAACAAAGACATATCAGTGGTCATAACAATTACTAACGGTTACAATACAATTCATACTGAACAGTTATTTCCTTAAAATGTTATGGAGATCCTTATTAAGTTATAAGAGGTCCTTACTGATTAATATATTATTAATTTGTATCTTTATATGGGTGTAGGTATTCTACAGTTAATGTAGTTTATGATTGTATATAAGTGTGATTTATAGATGGGTAATCCATTAATACGCATGACGGTTCAATGGGTACTAACAATAGTGATGTTTAGTAACTTGCTTAATGATAAGCAAATTGCTACATAGGAAATGGAACTTTTAACTACTTGAAATTGAAATGTATCAATACCAAAATACATTTGATAAGAAATAATTTGTTAATTCCAATACAGGTGTCTAGAAATTAGCTATGCTCATTTGACCAAACATTAATTTAATATATTTATTTAAAAATGATTTTAAAATTTAGTTGAATGTTATTTTGGTCTTTCAGTTTTGACTGTGAATAATTGCTATGTACATTTTATAAAGTAGTTAAAAGGTATTTTGGTTTCAACTGTGTCTCACATTTCAGTTTATATTTAAAGATACATTCACAATTGGTTTATTTTGGTTTCAACTGTGTCTCACATTTCAGTTTATATTTACAGATACATCCACAATTGGTTTATTTTGGTTTCAACTGTGTCTCACATTTCAGTTTATATTTACAGATACATCCACAATTGGTTTATTTTGGTTTCAACTGTGTCTCACATTTCAGTTTATATTTACAGATACATCCACAATTGGTTTATTTTGGTTTCAACTGTGTCTCACATTTCAGTTTATATTTACAGATACATCCACAATTGGTTTATTTTGGTTTCAACTGTGTCTCACATTTCAGTTTATATTTACAGATACATCCACAATTGGTTTATTTTGGTTTCAACTGTGTCTCACATTTCAGTTTATATTTACAGATACATCCACAATTGGTTTATTTTGGTTTCAACTGTGTCTCACATTTCAGTTTATATTTACAGATACATCCACAATTGGTTTATTTTGGTTTCAACTGTGTCTCACATTTCAGTTTATATTTACAGATACATCCACAATTGGTTTATTTTGGTTTCAACTGTGTCTCACATTTCAGTTTATATTTACAGATACATCCACAATTGGTTTATTTTGGTTTCAACTGTGTCTCACATTTCAGTTTATATTTACAGATACATCCACAATTGGTTTATTTTGGTTTCAACTGTGTCTCACATTTCAGTTTATATTTACAGATACATCCACAATTGGTTTATTTTCTCATGTGAGGCATGATTAAAAATCAGCTGTAAATATAAATAAGCTTGAAATATATCTTACCAGCTAGACTTGTTTTTAAATCAGCAGTGTGCATTCTCAAAGATTGAGCTGGATTCCATTCCTATTGGTACCTGGCCACATATGCCTGAAAACACATTGCACACTATGCCATGAGTTACTCTGCCAAAGTTGTGCTGTTTGATAAAATATGAATCACATACAGTAAACTAACTATTCTTGAAGTCCAGAACCATTCATCCGTGTATATTGAATGAAACAATTTTTCTAATATTGTTGATTATTCTTTCATTGTGTTGTGTAGAATAATAAATTTTCTCGTTTCTGATCTATCTAGACGAACAGACTTGAATCCAATACTGTCTCTGACACAGATGAGGTAATTTTTTAACCATGACAATTAAACTGTTTGGAGCTTCATTGATTTTGGCAAACAGTTCAATATTAAATTTGTGTTCTATTCAATTTAAGAGCATGTTTGGAACTGAATAAAGCTGAATTATTGGAATTTTAGTCAGAATCTGCAACGGGTCTTCATGGAATAAGAAAATGTGTTATGGCCAGGGTCCACTGCGTGTTTTCATGCTTCTCAAATTAAACAAAAACGACAGTGAAAAAAGCCTAGTGTGACCTTATGAACTATTATATAATTGAAGTCATAACGAGAATACTAACTAATATAACTATTAAAATTGAAGACCATTAAAGCCCAAACATAACATTGTATTACTTTGAGTAATCATAACGTATTGTATTACTTTACAGCATTTTTAAAACAATGACTTTCAGGCTGAGAGTAAAATTTACTGTTTTAACAGAAAGTTTTAGTCTGTAATAATCAGTACTCTTTCTCAGGTACAATTAAAAAAAAAATTGTTCAATCAGATTTTAAATCAGTATAATTTTGAAGTCATTGTTCTGTTTCAGGAGGCACAGCTGCTCTAGCTGCTCCGCCCCCCTTCGCTCCTCAGTACACTTTCCTGCCCAGCCCTTTGATGGGCCGTCCGCCCCCACCCCCACCATTCTATCCCCAGATACTCTACTGGCCTTACCCTTCACCTCCGGTGAGTCCACCACAGCCACCTAGTGCATTAGTCATCATGCACACGGATCCTGCCAACCTGCTTCACTCTGTACCTGAGGTTAGCCAACAGTTTTGTAACATAACTTCTTGGTTTGGTTAAATAATTATGACTAAAATAATTTTATAAATTTGGTTAAAATCGGTATTTTAACCAAATTTAAAGATAATAGTTAAAACTCAAAGACAAGGAATCTACAGTATATCATACACTGAGATATGTTTTATCTAGTCCAAATGTGGTTTAATTTACGAACATTTCTACGAGGCATGTATTTAAATGCATGCACACGGATCCTGCCAACCTGCTTCACTCTGTACCTGAGGTTAGCCAACAGTTTTGTAACATAACTTCTTGGTTTGGTTAAATAATTATGACTAAAATAATTTTATAAATTTGGTTAAAATCGGTATTTTAACCAAATTTAAAGATAATAGTTAAAACTCAAAGACAAGGAATCTACAGTATATCATACACTGAGATATGTTTTATCTAGTCCAAATGTGGTTTAATTTACGAACATTTCTACGAGGCATGTATTTAAAGTAAGTACTGTTTTGGAATACTGCCGCTGTAGTGCTGCAGTGGGCGTTCAACGTATTCACACTGTGTACTACTATCTATTGGTAAGGCACAGCCGCCGTTACAAATCCATTCGACTGTTTAAAATTCCTCCTCCATATAAAAATGCTGCCGACTGTAAATTATGCGCTGTGTAAGTTGTCATATCGCTAAGGGTGTGAAAGCAGCTGACATTCATCGTGAGTCTGTGACCTTGGCAATTGGGTTTTAAAAATCGTAACCATCACAATTCTTATACCCTAGGAATGTGAGAGAACTGGTTAAAAATTTGTTTTTGTGATTCTCCGTCAGTATTTTGAAAACCTAGCATAACTCTTGGTACTTCGAATGTTCTGTCATAATTCCAATAATCGCACTTCTTGACACATAGAGACACACTACATAACGATGCAGTTGTAAAGCGTCTGTTTTCTCTTATTTTTTCATCAACATTTGCACCAAGTCATCAGTAATGAGTGAAGGTTTCCCACTTCGCACCTCTTCATGCAAATTCGTACGGCCACTTTAAAAGCTCTCACCTATTTCCATACCATCCCATCACTCATTCTGTTTTCTCAGTAAACTTCACAAATCTCTCAATGAATGTCAGCTGCTTTCATGCCTTTAGCGTTAAGAAAACTTATCACAACATGTATTTTATAGTTGGCGGCATTTTTAATCAGAGGAGAAATTTTAAACAGTTATAAGCGACCTTTAATACAGTCGAATGGATCTGTAATGGCTTCCCAACAGATAGTAGTTGAACGTTGGCCGCAGCGCTACAGCGACTTTTTACTTTTAAAATACGCCTCATATTAATCCTTTATCAGCCCTATATTCTCTTATTAATTATATGATAGTTTGTTTAATGTATAAATAATATTTCCCTGATAAGTGGTAGTTTAGAAATTTAATGATATATTTTTTATAACAATAGTTTGGAAGTTACATTATTTTTCAACATAATCACCTTGCAGTACGAAATATTTTGTTACACACTAAACAAGTTTTTAATTCCTTTGTCTTCGTAAAATTCACTCACCATAATTTTCAGTCTGTTTTCCACTTTGATTATTACTTCATCGTCAAAAATATTTTCTGCCAACATTTTCCTTCAATTTAGTGAATTAATGATACATCACTATGTGATGTGCAAGATCGGGTGGGGGCCTGAGAGTGATGGCTGCATACCGCACCTGATGAACAACAGTTGACGAAAAAATTGTTGAAAAAGTTGACAGGTCTTTTTTTATATTAGTGCTATGCTGGCATGCATTGTCACAAAGCAGACGGACTAGTTTTATGTCGGCATCAGACGCTGTTCTTGTATAGGCATTTTGGACACCCATAGCTCATACAACTTGCGATGTTTTAACAACAGTTCTTCAAATGAATTGGAAAACTTCATCCAGGTCATCAATTGTCAATGAGGTGATGTTCTTATTTTGTTTGCGTAACGTCATTAGTTTCAACAAATGGCTGTCTGCATCTTTCTTGATCGTGAATTTCTGTCCTTTTGAAATTGAAATTCTGCAACCATTTTGTAATGTGCTACTTAACATTCTGTCTTCTTCATAAACAGAAATGATTTCATGATAAATTGCAGTTGCACTAATGTTCTTAGCATTAAGGTAGCAGGTACCATATTACAGTGCACATTTTGTGGTAAACAGAATATATACACTCATGTAGAACAGTCACTACATCGCTAGTTGAAGAGCAACTAAGTACTGAGATGGCCAGTTTCATTCTACTGCTTTGTTTAACAGTACTTACTTAAAAACAAACTTCACATGTGAGTGGCCATCAGGTCTCCCCTAACTCGGCAGATAACTTTTTAAAAGTAAATATGTAAATAAATATTTTGTACATTAAGCTTCTTTAGTTAGATAAAGGGTATTATAAACTGAATAACAAAATATTTGTGAGAAAAGTGTTGCAATTGGTTTGAATGTTAAATGGTATTGTTTATTAGAGATTACTCATTTGAGTTTTTAAAATAACTGTAAATGTGTGTTTCAGTGGAGCATGGACTATCTAGCCCCTGGCCATCAGTTGGGTGCCCAGAACATAGGTAAGATTGTTGTTAACTGTTGAATATTAATTAATGTATATTTGTTTAAACCAAAAGCACACACATCAGCCATGTGTAACCTTAGTTTGTATTTTGACTCATTGAACCTCTTGAAAGCATTTGGTTCTTCACAAATTCCTGAAACTATATTGGAATCATAATCCTATGGGATCTGAAAAGTTCCTCCCTAAACTTGGCACGGACCTACAATTGTTACTAAGTGCACAGGTTTTTTTTGAAAAAAAAAGGTTTTATATATATGTATATATATAAAACGGGGCTACTGGTGTAGTAGCATGACTTGTAGTAACTAATAAAATTAACGTACCTTTGTCGTCTTCAGCTTCAAAACCCTATTTATTAATTTTGTGGAAAAATGATTTTTTGGAAGAGTTCCTCCTATTTAAGCATGATTAAAAGATGTCAGAAACTTAAACCTTTCATACTATTTTCCTTCACATTTTATGTAAATAAAATGCTATACAATCAGATTTTGCACTTTTCATAACTCCAAAAAATTAAAAATGGCTGGTGATAAAACCTGTTTGCACAGTTGTGGTTTTTATTTTACAGAAGATGTAATATTTAGTTTGGATAGCACCTAATGAAATATTCAGATTAACAATTAATTAAATTCTGTACAAAAGGTGTCATATATTTTTGTGGTATATTCTATCGTTTCCTCACACAAAGTCAATAAAGTTGAGTTTTTGTCAAAAAATGTGATTTTTTGAATACATCCTCCCATTTAAGCATAATTAAAACAAGCTGGGAACTTAAAATCTTGCACAATATTTTTACATTTATGACTGTTGACCAGCCTCCATGATCAACTTCAGTAGTATACCATCAACAAATTAGGTAAACCCATATGATTATCTTGGGTAGACCCCAACCCCCCTCCGAGATCAAATCAGAGGGGAGCCTCTGTGATCAACTTGGGTAATTACTCGTTATCATCTTGGGTAGCCCCACGTGATAAAATTAGATAGCCCTTAATCAACTTAGGTAGCATACAGATAAACTTGTGTAGCCCCACATCGGTAGCAATACTTAAACAACTTTTTGGGTAGCCTCTATGGTCAGCTTGGATAGCCACCTTAATGTAGGTAGCCCTTGTCATCACCGTAGGTAATCCCCTGTTCAACCCGTGATTATCTGGGGTAGCCTCAAAGTACTTAGTTAGCCACCCGTGATAAACTTGTGATGTATCCGAGATCAACTTGGGTAGCAATCTGTCATTGAGTTTTGCTTATAATACTGATAATACTGAGGAGGTTATAGATTTATCTTTAAAAAAATATATATAGATTAGATAAGGTAAGTTTGATTGATTCAGTGGATTTATTGATTGATCTATAAATATAAAAAAGATAATGCATGTAATCATCAGCTGTTACATAAAATAAATGAAATGAAAATCTTTGAAATAGACAAAGTAATAACACTAGGTATTAATATTTAGATTATTAAATATTGTGAAAATTAAGTTCAGTGAATAAGATACTGTAAATAACTTTACACCATATGATCTACATAACATTTTTTAAAGTCATAAAGTCATTTATTCAATAGTTTTACTTAATTCAATTTAACAAATGATATTTGTAGTCAAAAGTAAAACACCGAAGGCCGAGATATCACAGCACAGCAAGTGATGGGGTTGGCACATGAAGCGTAATAATATTTGAATAAATATAAAACAATAACTGTAAAAATTTAGAGTGCAAAGTAACAGCAGAGTGCAGTCGTCTGGTTCACCTGATGCATATTTTTAGCTGCAGGCTTCCATTAAAACTAGCTTGCAAACTTAATTTCTTAAGATTTTCTTACAAAACCTTCACCACTTACAGTCAATAATATGGCGGAGACAAACAAGCATTCTGCGTTAAAAGGGCACACAGACATATGTCAGTTAAGGTAATTCTCCAATTGGCAATGCTGTGGGTTATTTGCTGTTATTATAACAAGGGAGCAGAACGAAAAATCAGAGTCATATGTGCTGGGTAAGAGGTTTTATAATATTCATTGTATTAAAAATTTTCTCTGGGAAAACTGTAACAAAATGTATGCAGTTTTATTGTTTGTAATTTTATGAGACACTTTTTTAATCCTTGAGATGTTATAGTCAATTTTGAAATAATCCAATGAAATGATCTATGGTCACCATATTGAGGTTTAAAAATGCATTCTTACATGTAAAACTCCGTAGAAAGGAATCATTATTCAATAGTAAAGTTTTAGGACTATTTTTGCAAATTCATTTTTGTGTATTGCATTATTTTTCTTGCAGGAATGGGAATGCACTCGGCTGCAGCATGACTTTAGTTGCCTGCAAGTTGCGCCCACAGACAATATGTGGAATGTTTATATATCTGAGCCAAAGCTGAAATAATATATTGTACTGCTTGTATGAGAGTGGCAACGCAAACGTTTGTTCAATGTTTTTTATCAACTGATCACTTGAGTGGGTCACGATAGTGTACGCTTTACGAAGAAAGTAAGCATAGTCATATTACCTTTAGTAAATGAATCGATGAATGTTGTTTGTAAGTACTTAATATAAAGAATATAAAATTAGTATTTTTTTTGAAAGAGCTTGTATTAAAAATACATAGTTTACGAAAATATTAGTTATTGTCTTAGATAATTTATTTAATGTTAAGTTAAATGTTGAATAGTTTATCATAAAATGAGCAACAGATATCACGATGTCTTCCCTACGTTGTCAATTATCATATAATTTCAAAATTTTGGTAGAAATGCGATAAAAACATTCATATTTTAGACTTGATAAAACTAAAAATTAGTAAAACTATACACAATATGTTTGTATTGTGTTTCTATCATATTTTGAAAGTCTCAAATAGGTTGTGTTAAATGATTCTATTGTATATAATATTAGAGTAATTTTCATACATGACATTATGAAGTCGTTATATCTCAATTGAGTGTGTTTGAGAATATTTGTTGTTATATTTTCTGTTGAACTATAAATTATTTAATAGATAAAATATTACATTGTCTATCAACAGTGTGCTTATAGAATATTATTTAATGTTGTTAAGAAAGAATAAATATATATTTAGGTATAATAGTAATTTTAAGACATCAATTTAAGCACAACGAATTGTACTATTAGTGCAATACATAAATGATGTAGGATTAGATTGTTTTTGTTCATAGTATTGACTAATTGATCCATTTATTATATGACGAGTGTTTGTTGTGTTGATTTGTGTTTAGTGTGCACTCATTACATAATATTGTAGGCTGTGTTTGTTTTCAAAATAATGATTGTTTACTTAAAGTGCACATGACTTTTTGAGTGGTAACTTTTAAAGCGCAATGTTTATGGAGCAAATCTCCGCGTTCCTAGTAGAATAGTGACGCCGTCTCATTCCGCAGTATTATGAGTTCATTCCAGAGAGCAAGAATCTCACTCTGAACAAACATTATTTAAAATTACTTATACATTGTTTAAATTTATAACAAATGAATTTCTAAAAATTTAACGTTTTATAACACTTGCTTGTTTGCTAGTTTCTTTTATATAAATAACTCTTTGTTACTGAACTATTTTTTTGAAAGTTAACAAAATTGTAAATAAATTTCATTAATAGAAGCCAGATGGAAAAATGTGATATTTTGCTATTATCCATTCAATAAACTTAAGGTTGTTAGTGTTAAGGTTGTTATTAGATGCATAATGTTGTCATTAAAACCAGTCACATTAAGAATTATCAAAACTGAATTCTTTTAAAATTTTGTCAATAGTTATAAAATTTACCAAAGTAAACCAGCATAGTCTTGTGTGCTAATTTGTATTTGTCACAAATTCAGATAGATCTAGTTGTTTATGCTAAAGGTTACAGCTTTAAGAACAAATTACCAACTTGTCAATCGCCCTTGTCCATTGAGACGTACTTGCATATTTACAATCTAATATGTATTTAGTTAAGGCTATGTGCAATAAGATAAGAGAGATATTAATATATACTGTCATGATTAGAGTTTATTCAGTCTTATTATTGTAGTCAAAATATTATTTAGTTGTTATTGACTTTGCTGTTTCTGTTACTTAGATATCATTCATCATTGATAAGAAATAAAAATGCATTTTAAAAATGATTATGCAATCTTGATGAACATCCCTCTCAGTGGAATATTTGGCACTATGGTATAGTGCTGTAATCCAGCTACTTGAGAACTCAGTGCTAAGGATATTGCAGGCATAGGTTTTTTTAGTCCTTTTTAATAATGACAGCGTCCACTTACTTGTTACCATCACCATTGGACATTATTGGAGCTCTGAGTTAGTAATGGCCGAAGTTTGGATGTTGTCCAGGGAAGAGAACAGGGTATCAGCTTGTGAGTTAACCAAAAATCAAGACTTAGCGTGATGTTAATTTGTTAGAGATTCCAAGTTCTTTGGGTTTCAGCAGGAATAAAAACTTCTGTAATTTCCAGGTGTGATGGATATGTCTTGCTATAGCAGTGGTTATATAACACCGACAAGAGTGTTATATCTGTTGAAATGTGTTGAGTTTTGAACAATTGAAGCATGTGATTTGCTAAAATCGATAATTGTATGAATTTCTTCTGCTGAAATCAATTATACATGTCTTCTACTTACATTTATTAAACTAGTGTTGTCTGATCTTTTACTTAATTGTTACAACATTTGAAATCATGGAAAAAATGTATGAACTTGCATACAAATAAATGACTGTTAGTAATGGTTGTCTTGCAGCATATATACACTTTTATTCAATCCCCTAGTATAATTCTAATTAAGTGAAAAGTTATTTTATATCACAAATCTATAGGCCAAATGCCTTTGACTCTCCTGTGAGTCCAGAGGCTGAGTCCCTCATGAGGCTGCAGGCCATTGCATGAAGATTAATGCATAAATAATTGAAATGATTAAAAGTTAGTATTTTAAAAACATTTTGAACTAAGAATTTAAGTGTATGAGTGAATAGGCTATCATGCAAGTGGTAAACACCATTCAATAACAGGGTTTTGGGTATTGAAAATGTAAATCAGCAATTAAAGTAAACAATTAAATAGACCTTATTCAGCAACAAATAGTTGTATCACACAACCATGATGTAAATTTAGTATACCTGAATTAAATTTTCTTTGGATGAATAATACCTTAATTGGATCATATCATAATACCATACCATTGAACATCCATAGATCAGACTCAAACAGATATACGCTTTATCACTAGCTAGATGCAGAACATTATCTGTTACTGGCCTTGTCCAAAACCTTAGTCCTTTTACTGATGGAGAAGGCAAAGATCTTCTTAATCCTGATCTATTGCGAGAACATTGTTGCCAGATATAATGATCGACTGCAAGTTTGGAGGGAATCCAATGATTAACAGACAAGTCTGCTAAGGGAGTCTCAGCTCTGAACTAAATTATGGCAAATGTTAATGAATTGACAATGCCCATAAAACACCTGTGGCAGGAATAGTTTGAGGGAGTAGTTGTTGATTTCTTCTCTTAAACATTGTTGGAGTAATGTTCCAAGGAAAGGACAATTGTGTGCAGGAACACTGTACACTTTAAGGGTTTTGATGAAGAAGGACTATTAAATTAGCTAATAGCAAATAAGCACAATAACAGTGCGCCGATAAATATTTGCTCATTTCCACAAAATGTTGGTTTGTTTTAAAGTATCAGGTGTTCATTAAGTAAAAGTGGTGCAATTACTGAACAAACTATAATTTACACACTCCGATCCTAAATAAATACATATCTACAAGTCTTCAAAATATCACCAAAGATAACAAATCTTAACAGTAATTTAATTTATATGACTAGATATTTTATTTACATGATATATTTCTTATCAGATATGTAATTAAGTAAATACAACAGGTTTATCGTCTAAGTACATTAAATCTGTACAACAATGTCGGTTGTACTTAAAATGATTATTTAGGTAAAATCTAATTATGATAGCAGAGTCAGAGTGAACACTACCTCTGGGGTAAGTAAAGCTTTTGATGAAAATGAAGCCTATTGAGCGTAATTAACGAAATTAAAATACAGTGGAATGTCAATACCATCATTCTGAAGGGGATTCAATAAACATTAATGCCATCAGAATATTCTCAGTTGTTAGGTTAAAGCAGTCAACATTTATGCTATAGAGGCTCTTATAAATTAAAACAAGTCGTTTATCATATTAACTTTATATGTTGATATACCATTTATTTTCTTCAAAAGAAGTCAAACAATTCTGAATTGGATACCGTGTTTTCATTAGAATATTATATCAGAGCAATAAACATAAATAATGACTAAACGTACAAAAGATTTAATAATTTACTGATATGTACAGTATAGAAAGAGTGAATAATGTACAAGGTAAATGCTAGGCCTACAAACTATCTATTTTCCACATAGTTTTAGAAATACTGTAATGTAAATATCATACTGAAGTGTGAAATGAAAGGTAATGAAAAGTAATCCGTACACAGGTGATACATGTACTACAATACACATACTGTACACATAAGAGGCTCATTGGAAGAAATGCTCAGCATTTGTGTATTAATTGTCCTGAAAAGGAGCACCCCTTCAAAACATGTTTAAAGAAGGACCCCCAAAATGTTAGTATACAGGCTGAATAACAGCGCCCCTCGAATGGAGTCTACACAGGCTGAATAACAGCGCCCCTCAAATGGAGTCTATATAGTGATGCTGTAGAGGCACAATATAAAAATGAACATGCTAAGTCTATAGTGTCAATTTGAGATAGAGTTGATATTGTTATTCTTAATTTTTTTAGAAATTTTTACAAATTACCAATAAAAAACAATTTATTACAAGGCTTTTCACCAGCCTTTTTAACATCAGGGAACACAAATTTATTCGAGTTGATATTGGTATTCTTAATTTTTTTATAAATTTTCACAGATTACCAATAAAAAACTATTCTTTACAAGGCCTTTCCTTTTAAAGGATCATAGTAGTAATGAAAGAAAAGCAGCATACCTGATAAACTTGGTAGGCTGATGCACTGTAGGTAGACACAATCACATAACAAAGAATTGAATAGTGAAATATTTCGGGGCCACTGGCCTCTTCTTCAGTCACTAAATAACTGAAGTGGTTATTTATAACTCACTAAATAATAAGTGAATTAATTAGAGACTGAAGAACAGGCCAGTGGCCCCGAAATATTTCACTATTCAATTCTTTGTTATGTGATTGTGCCTACTATCTACAGTGTATCAGTCTACCAAGTTTATCAGGTATACTGCTTTCCTTTCCTTTCATTACTACTGAAATAGGCCTAGTGTCCCAAATTTAACTCTTAAAGGATAAGTACTTTTAAACTTATAATTAATAATATAAGTTTAGGTTAAAGGGCACAAGGCCAGGAATTAGTATATTGGAGAGATAGGACATCAGCAAACTTACCTTAAGTGGCCTACACACGGGCCGACACATCTGCCCTACCCGACAAGTCAGCTCTAGCTGTCATGTCGGGAGGCTCCCTACACACAAAGGGCCGACCAAACTATCAGATAAAAAAACCGGTTAGAGTAATTTTTATCTGCTACATCCCACAACTCAATTATCACAACAGTTAGCACAAGACATTGTAAGAGAGAATGGTAAATTAATCACTTCCAAAGTCAAACTGAATGGTTTGGTCGGGCCGACAGTGCTACACATGAACCAACTTGTCGGAATAGGGAGTGGGGCGGTCGGTGGTCGGATGGTTCACTCGACCCGAACGCCCTTAGGTTGGGTCCGACAGAAATCATGATACAACCATGCTACACACGTCCCGACCGTAAGGGACTTGTGTAGGGCCCTTTAGAAGACAAGTCCACTAACTCCAGAGTAGTAGTAGTAAACAAATACAAAAGAATCATATAATCAAACATTTTCTGTACCAATGGTATTTTCTTCAAGTGAGTAGAGAAGAGTGGTGCCAGAGAGTTGCACTCTCTCTACTCGCCTGAAGAAAGTAGCAGTGGTACAGAACATTTGTGATTATGTCATTCTTTTGTATTTGTTTACTACTTCTTTGGTGTTAGTGGACTTGTCTTCTAAGGTAAGTTTGCTGATGTCCTATCTCTCCCATATACTAACATAATTTTATTAATTTGTGTACTTAGTATAATTAATTATACTAAGTAGACATGATAGTCTGTTACAGAATTCTTGATATTGATATTCTACTGTATTTCCTTTCAGATAATTCATTTTGTCACTGTATAATCAAATATGTTACAAATCTAATGTTAAAATATCACACTTTCTTTCTGTCAGGAATAATTAATGTTTATTTTCATAACTATTAAACTAAATAATAAGCCATTTTATATTAGAAACTTAAGTTAATCCCAACTAATTCAAATATTTATTCTCTGTTTCATGTGAATAAACACACACACACACTTATAAGTAAATTAAGTTGTTTATTTATATTAAAAGCAAAACAAATAACTCGAATAATATTCTTAAAAACCGTTATAATGTTTATTAAAATAAAACATTTTTAATGCAGATAAAAGTTTCACAGTAGAATTTTGCTATGCAAAGTTGGTTTAAGAAAGTAATTAATCTAATACATTTCTTCAGACCACACTTGATATTAATCAACGTTTTATATACTAATAATTATTACCTTTTTAAAAATAACCTGTCAATATTCAACATTTTTACATCACACTTTACCAAGTAGCACTAGATATTGTTCAGCAGCAAATGTAACTATGGGGGGGGGGGGTTATGGATTTTCAGCCAAAAATAAAATGATTTTTAAAATTTTACATTTTAAGTTGCTTTAAAGCACAGAGGAAATGCTCTATTCTCTGCTATCCTTAAAAAAACAAACAAGAAAGTACTTATAGTTAGGTAATGGATAAAGCAAACAATAAATGAAACAGTAGAGCACTTGAAAATACAATTTTTACAATTATTAGTCACAATATACATAAATATAAACAATCTACGACAAAATATTAGCCAGAATGAGTATAATTTACTAGTCTAGTCACATTAAATTCTCAAAATATTTAAGTTAAGATTTTCAAAAATATCTTATACCAGCATAAACATCAACAAGCACATATTCTTTGCATACTCTTTAAATATTTACATATACAAAAGTTACAACCTAGTAATATACACATTTTAATTTTATGCCTTATGCATGTATCTAGTAATTAAGGCTTTTTAAAGCAAAATGAGAAGCTTGAGGAGTGAGAATTTAACCGATCTTTATATGTCACATGGACAATAAAAGTAAAACCATAATTTTGTACAAATTCATGATTTGATAAAAAAATAATTGTTGTTATATTGTACCTAGATAATAATGATTTCAGCAGTAAATTTAAAAAGTCATGATTTAAAATATTACTATTTAAGTGAGCCAACATCCTACCCAAAGTTTGAGAATCTATTTTATAGAAGTAAGGATTTGAAATTTTACAATAACAATTTTTTATTATGGTCAAAGTTGAAAATTGTTCAAGTTTAAATGATGAAGAGGGTTTTAATAAAGTTGTTCTGAAATTTGATCAGAATTCTCGAAAGGACATTATTTGCAATTGAAGAGTTTAATTTTTGTTAATAAATATAGCTTATGGTTTGTCGTAAGCTACCATTAATTAATTAAAAAAAATTCAAAGTAATATATATTTGAAATCAGATCCAAAAGTCATGTTATTTATTAATAAAAATATTAAGTGATCCCCTGTCACAAAGCTAAATTCAATCCATCGAGCCATTTAAGACTTGCCATGCTGATTCTAGTTAATCCCTCTGTAAAAGAGTGCAGGGGCATTCTTTAATTATGTGATGCCTTGTTTGGATATATTCTATGCAATTACAAGATCCAGTAGTTACATCTGTCCACTACTGGAAATATTAATGGAGATTGACACTAGATCAGTCATGTAATTCTGAGAAGTCTACCCAAAACAATGGATCACATAGTTACAGAGTACCCCTGCACTCTCTTGTCGATTGTCAATTTATGGTGTTTTCATCAAACAGATGAATAAGGAACTAAGAATGTTACAACTAACACAAGTAGTGTATTTCAAATCATTAAAAAGGAATTTCATTAACATTATATATTAGTTCAAAGACATTAGTATGCATGTTTCTCTAATCAATCATATAACAATTTGAATAAGGATTTAACCAGTGGCGAAAATAACAGGTCCGCAATTTTGTGGTCCCCAGTGTGATTAAAAGCAAAAATTTATGATGAACAGTATCAAAGTTCCTATTTTTAGAAAACAATTAATTATTTTAATACTAATAGCATTCACGGAAACAGATTTAGTTAAATAAATGATTTGTTCAAAACACTAGCCCTGAAGAGTTTTAATCAATACCTGGCAACAGATCGAAATATGCAATCATAAAATTAAATATTAGTTTGCGCAAGAGCCGTTTGTAATAGATATTCATTAATTAATCAACCGTGGAAATGTTATGATGCGACACCCTCATGACTGTTATTATTGTTGAATATTCTACTTTAAATAAACTACAAATGGTTCGTGAGCAGGAGGAAACATAAAAAATTGATTTTAACACAATAATGAAAGAGTTTGTTGTTAAAAAAAGAAAAAAAGTAGATTAGTTTAGAAAAGAAGAAAACAGAAGATTGTGGCTTTTGTTAGATTAAAATAATGTTGCCCCAAGTGTAATGAGAAATGTTATTTTATATGACTACCAAACTTGGAGAAATACACCCATACATTTTTAGTAAACTGAAAAGAACAGTAAAGTGTAAAATATTATTTGAACTATTTTAGCTCATAATCAGTATTGAACTGCAGTGTGACTCATTACTGTCTGAGGTATAGGTTGAAAAGTAAATGGTAAATTCAGCTCTGGAAGCTGTAGTAGGTATAGATTGCCTTATAAGTTTTACATTTAATGTTTTTTTTTCATTAAAATTTTACCTATTAAGTACATGATGAAATGTGTATATGTCTGAAAGTAAACAAATGTTTCTCGTTTAGGAAAGAACTATAAACTAGGAGTTGAAAAATGTTCTATTCTTCTTCGTTAAAACAAAATATAACTCTTTTAGTTTTATTGGATCGAGAATGCCTTGTTGATTTATTGGATAGATAAGATAACCAATTCTCTCCCCCACTTGCCATCAGGCTGCTAGAATACTGTATTACACTTTACAACTTAGTTTTGTGTAAAATATCAATGTAAATAATAAATAAAAAAGGCAATCTGCACATATGTAGTACCAATTATATTGTATACTATTACTAGATACTCCCTACACCTTAGTGCAGCCTATGGCTTTAACATTAATGTCAAGTCTAAGTAAAATGATAAATTCGTGTTAATCTGATTGGCACATTGACTGAAAATGTTTTAAGAAATGATGAATAAGACATTTGTTGCACTGGATCAGCTAAAAACATATTCCCTTTAAGTATGCATGGCCTCTACGATGCACATTGAAGATGACACAGAAACATCAAAATGGGCCTTTCACAGTTAAATATACAGTTAGTGAAATTTTATATTCACTTATCACTTTTTTGTGAAATTAAATTACTAATTATTTTTATATTAATTATGTCCCTACTAGTTAAAATCTTACATATACAGGGTGGAAAAAATGTAGAAACGTTTTCACAACTTTTGTATGACTCTCTTGTAAAAAAAGAAATCTTGTACATCATCATGATTACAAAGAACACACTTTTTGACGCCGTTAGTGACATTTCATCTTTTCAGTAGGACGGCCAAAGACGAGTTGGATGAAAATCTTCATCATAAGCCTATGTCAAGTTTGGTATCAAATGAAATGTCTATTCAATAGAAATTAATTGCCACAAACCGGACTTCAAAAGGTTTGTCCTTTCCAGAGTAGCAAAGTAACTAATTCAAACAATATTATTTCTCCGCTATTTAACAGTTTCAGGTGAATTATTTGATAAAAAAATATACTTTATGGAACACAATTATAAAAAAATTAAACTATCAAACTATCCACAGAAAAAAATAACGTTCCTGTGAAAGCGTTTTCATAATTTAATTTCCACTCTGTATTATTATAACTCATATTTACAATATACAAAAACTGCAATAGTTGATTTAAAGTTACTGACTCTTGTTAATAGCAAACAGTAAGAATGATGGAAACTGATGTTTCTTAAAGTTTTTCTAAACATTATCAAATAAGCAAATAGATCAAGCATAATTGTCTTGATTTGTTTGCATTGTGAAATTAGACATTGCATTGTTTGCTAATAATAAAGACAAAAATGGCTATAGGGAAAACATTTTATTCTTACACTATAAAATCTCAAATATTATAAAAATTAGTAAATTTTCCAATACAGCCCTGGAAACGGTAAAAGGTTTTTGAACATTTTAACGAAGCTTTTAAACATATAGATTGGGCTGACATAGAACCTGGTGATAAAGGGAAATAAATAAACACTATTATGAAAATTTTAGGAAACAAAACCGCATTAAGTGACTGGACCCACTTAGCTAGTTGGGGCAGAGATGCACGTGGGTACAGCATTGGACCATTTGCCATTGTGTTGACATTTAAGCATGGATGCACCTTGCATAACTAGACCGTCGTCACATGTAAACGTCACTGTCTCGTTGATCTGGTAGTAGAACTTGACTGAAGACATGCGTCCACTGATGGCTGTGCCAGGATACGCACATGCTTGTACACCTGCAAAGATATACTGTAGTTAGGTTTAAATTAAACTTAATATGTAGAGCCATAAAAAGGACAGCTTTAATATTGTTGGAAGAATTTAGGAAACTAAGATTTGGATTGAAATCAAAAGTGAAGCAAAGGCAGGGAAAACAGAAGTACATTGTCCATTGCAATATACGTGTATTGTTGAAGGAATAAAGAATTGATCTATTATCTACCACATGGTTCCAGATAGTTGAAAGTTGTAAAGATGCAAGAGAAACCACAGTAATGGTAAACCTGACAGGAATATTACAGGAACAGATTTGTGCTTTCGCCAAGGTTATAATGTTCAATTAGGTTTTTAATGTTACCATTATCAAAAACTAACTACAGTAATGAGTTTTTGATTATGTAAAGAATTATTTTCACAAGAAATTAGTAGTTTCTACTTAGGTTTATAACATTATTTTTGTTAAATCAAAGAAAAGACAAACCAAGGAACGTTAATGTGACACTCTGCTGTTGTGTATTTTAAATAATAAGTTTAAATAGACAAAGAAATAAAATAATACAAATGAATACAGGGTGTTTCGTGAGAGATTGGCACAACTTCAGGATATGACAGTAGACATAAAAATAAGCAAAAAAGTTCCTGTAAACATGTGGCTTATCTCGCCTTGTTTAATAGGTCTATCACGCCTTGTTGTGACAAAACACAAAAGTATCTGTCTATATGTGTTTTTTATTTAAAAAATTATACCTCAAACATGGTTTGAGCTAATAATTTGAATCTTGGTATATTTGCTAACCTAGTTAGGGGTAGTTTAAAATAAAAAAGGAACAAAATTATCTTTATCAGTTTCAAAATTGCAACCACAAGAAACCTGGTTAAAAGTTAAATAACTTTAAAACCATTATTTGTATTGAAAATGCATTAGAATACTTTTATTTTGTAAATTTATAACGAATTCAGAGATACCTCAATTTTAAAAATCGGTTTAAAATAAAAGAGTAAAGCACTTTTTCATATATGCTTGTTCAGGTTTTTCACTTGTATGAAGTTTACTAACCAAATGTCTAACTTCATAGTCTTTATAAACAGCTGTTTTTAATTATTTTAAATATCATCTGTTTTTATGTGAAGCCCCTTTTCATGTATGCTTGTTTAGGGTTTCCTAAAAATAAATAGCCTTTTGTTAATAAAAAAAATTATTTTACATAAAACTAAAACACAAATTGTATAATTGTATTATAAATGCTATTCAATGTGACACCCTCCTTCATCAATCCATACTTCAGCCTAAAATAATTAATTAAGCAATGTATACTTTAAAATAATTTAAAACAGCTGTTTATAATGACTATGAAGTTATACATTTGGTTAGTAAACTTCATGCAAGTGAAAAACCCTAAACAAGCATACATGTAAAAGTGCTTAACTTTTTTATTTTCAACCCGATTTTTAAAATTGAGGTATCTTTGAATGTGTTATTAAATTTACAAAATAAAAGTATTCTAATACATTTTCAATACAAATAATGGTTTTAATGTAGTTTAACTTTTAACATTTCTTATTGTTGCCATTATGACACTGATAAAGATAATGTTGTTCCTTTTTTATTTTAAACTACCCCTAACTAGGTTAGCAAATATACCAAGTTTCAAATTATTAGCTCAAACCATGTTTGAGATATAATTTTTTAAATAAAAAACACATACAGACAGACAGACAATTAACAAGGCAAGATAGGCCACATGTTTACAGAAAATTTTTTTCTTATTTTTATGTCTACTATCATATCCTGAAGTTGTGCCAACCTCTCGCGAAACACCCTGTATATGTAACACTAGGAAACACAAATTTTTCAGGTAAACTGGCAAAAAAATAAAAAAACACAAAATTAAACAAATTTTTGACGGACATTTTATTTGCTTTATGAACAAATTTTGTTAAATATATACACAGACCACAGGGTGTTACTAAATTCATGTTACAAACTTTAGGAAGTGTTTCTATAAATTCACAAAATTTAGTTGAAAAATCAAATTTGCTTTAATATTTAATTCGGATTATAAATAACTGAACTCTTAACATTTTTGTCCACCCTTGCATTACATATTTTTAAAATTATCATAATATTTCAGCTAGACAAAATAAAAACGTTTGGCTACATTCGGTTTAAGTAAGAATATTTAACTTTCTAACATTCTGTGCCGTAAAAGATATCAAATGCAATATGCCTTTAGTTTTCCATCAGGACTAATAAGTATTTTATGTCATTGTTTCAGACTCAGAATAGAAAGTTATGCCACAGTTATTATGACAAATTGGCTAACAGCTGACCAGTGTATTGACCAATAAGTCAGCTATTACACATTTCCCCTAAATCAGCTGTTCTTA
Organism: Stictocephala bisonia; assembly: GCA_035578905.1. Taxonomy (NCBI): domain Eukaryota; kingdom Metazoa; phylum Arthropoda; class Insecta; order Hemiptera; family Membracidae; genus Stictocephala; species Stictocephala bisonia. The sequence continues at coordinate 485,888 of JAQJVL010000261.1, forward strand.
TTTAAAAAAAGGCAATACTATTTTTAATTTTGTATTGCTAGTAAAAGGGGGCTGTTTGATTTTACTGAAATCATTATAAATTAGTTAGTGGAAGATTAAAAAAAAAAAACACAGTAGATAGGGCAAATGTGTTAGAGCTAACTTATTGATGTTGCATTTATAAGAATGAAGATCTTTATCAATCTAGGCAAAAAGTTTAAATACTGATTTCATAAGGGAGCAGCCGTAGCTAAAGGCTACATAGCAGATTGGCTTGCCACGTTGCAGGCCCGGGTTCGTTTCCCGGTGTAACCATAGCAGATTTTACCCCTGTGCCGCTTCCCTGTTTCGGAAGTTACTTTGATCCAATGAGCCAACAAAACTAAAATAGGCTTGTCTGAGGAGGCAAGGGAAATGTATCTTTATAGGGCATCTCTCCTCATTAAAAGCCATACAACGGTTTTTTATTACTATTCCCATACAAAAAAAACTGTAAGAATTTTATTTTAACATAATTAAAGTTTTCATATTCTACTGATCATCATATGAATCAAATGAAATGTTCTATAAATAAGAAAATAAACACAAAATTAGTCATGTTCTTTCTTATTATTACCATGACAATAAACCAATACTGGATAAACATTGTCAAAATCACTATCAGGATAAAATAGGCATAATACAGTATATTTATAGAATAAATTGTAATTTTTATATTTATATTGAAAATACTAATATAGACACCCACTAGCTCTTATATGTCACTGTCTTTCATATTTTTGAACCTGGTTCGTACCCTTTCACTGTCACCAATATGGTCCTTTCAGAACACAATCCATTTGTTTTTGGTAATTGTTACTGAAGACAGGTACATAAATATCCATATGGAGGATTCCATTGTCATTTACTATGCTAATTTTGACAAAATTTCATTTAAGGTCATACTTAGGTGCAGGAACTAGCGTGATGAGTGTTTATGAAACAGTTCAGTATTCCAGTATGCCAGGAACTGTTGGCATACAGAAAATTTAAAATCTAAGTGTTCATTTAGTATGGACAGATTCCCTCTTTTATAATTAAAGGTTATTTTTAATGAGGCTTCAAAGCATTTGTTAAATGTATTTCATTTAAATTAAATTATTTTCCTGACTAATGGAAATTAACCAAAGTAAAAAATTAATAAATATCGGAAAAAAGTTTGAAAAGTAAGATAAAACATTATAAACCTGTTGCTATTTTATCTACTTCGTAGTTGTTTGAGTCAATTCTATGAAGTAAAGAATTGTATAACATTTTCAACAAGGTTTTTTCCTAGATGTTCAATAAATAAAAATCTTTTACGTTTTAAAGATTTGTATACTTCTGTTTTGGGCCAAGGGGGCTAGCTTTATGTAGTTTACACAGGTTTTCTAAGGTATTGGACAAGGTCAATCATTTAGAATTATTAAACAATTTTTTTTAGTTCTTCAGAAGACAGCATTACATTTTCCCTTCATTCCTTTGTAAAAAAAAGAAATGGTAAATTATAGAGGATTTTTTCAAATGAATGTTTTGTTCATTCTGGTGTGTGTGCCTCAGGGCTCTATTCTTGATCAATTATTTTATTTATCAATGATATTGTAAACTGTGTAGAAAACTGTAAAGTTTTGTTGTATGCAGATAACAAAACTGTCGGCATTGGTGGCGCAGTGTTGTAACCCAGCTACTTGGGGACAAAGTGTTTGGGAGATTGTAGGCGATAGGTTGGTTGCTCGGTCCTCTTAATACCGACATGGCGTCCGCTGAATGGTTGCTATCGGCGTGGACACTACTAGAGAAGTCTGGGGTGTCCATGTTGGGTGGTAGTCATTGTGTGGATGTTGTGTGGGGGAGATAACTGAGTATCAGGCTTGTCAATTAGCTGAAAATCAGACCAGCACTACGTGGTTCAGATTCCACGTAAAGCTGTAGATCCCTTAGTTGCCCTGGCTGTTGGGCTATTAATAAATTGCCCTTTCTGAGGAACAGTTGAACTCAGTTAGTAACCAGACTACACTCATCCACACTCATCCTACACTCATATAATCATTCATATTCGCCTTAAAATACCAACAACGTTGTGTCGGCGTCTCAAGTGTAAGAATATAACATGAAGATTTTTCAACATATTAAATTCTTTGATAATTGTAAATTGATTCAAGAAGACTTAGATCGTTTGTTTGAGTGGAGCCAAATCGGCTTAAGCTTTAGTGCAGAAAAGTGAGGTACACTAGAAAAACTTTAAACTATATTCTTTTTGATTATTTAATATATTATGTTAGTTTATCTGTTTGGTCTGATATTAAGAATATGGGTGTAGTTTTTAACAATACATTTTCATATTCAGGTCACATTACTGAGATTTGCACAATTGCTAATAGATTTTTTCATTATTAAGTTTTTCAATAATACATCAACTTTTAAATTATTATACTTTTCTTTAGTAAGATTTGATTGAAATGATAGAACAAATACAGATTAATTTCTCAGATTTTTTAAATTTTAAAGTATTTGGGATACATACGACATAGATATATATTGGAGTTGTTTGGGGTTGAAAGCTTGTGTAGGCAATGTTGCGTGGGGCTTTTAATTTTTCTAAAAAAGTTTAATAGTGGAAAGGTTGAATGCAGCCTTACTTACTTGCCTGAACTTTTATGTTCCCTGCCACTTGTCCAGAGGCCAGGTGTTAGCCCTAACTTCGCCCAACTCTGTGTACACATACGATTATCAATTTGATGATGCGGCTGTACAATGCTTTGCCTGATCGTGTTGATATGTTATCGTCAAATTTGGCCTCTTTCAGTGAAAATGGTTACAAAATGTTTTGAATACTAATTTACTCTTTCAGATGTTATCAACTTTTTATTGGCTCAGTTTTGAAGATTTTATTAATTTATTTTATTGTTGTTATATATTTATTTCTTGTTACAGTTTTAATGATGATGTGTGATGTGTATGATGTGTTCTTAAAATATACATCTATTTTTGTTTTGTAGAGTTATAATATTAATGTTTTTATTTTCTGTTATGGTTTTATATAGTGTTTTATTAAACTATTTATCTATTCTATTGTTGCTATTAAGCTATAGTCCTATACATCTTTAATTCTTGTTATAGCTTCATCCAATGTTTTTTTTAATAATATGCATTTATTTCTGTTATCTGTTATTGTTTATTGATTTATCTTTACAGAATAAGGTATTCTCTGTTATTTATTTTTATAATTTATTGTTTGAAAGTAGCATAGAAAGCATGGCTCATGAATGGACTGACAATAAAAATTAGAATGTTAAACAAGATCCATTTAAAACTAGTTTTTATAATATTGTGTTTTTGATATGTTATTTAATGTAATTGGATTTAATACATATATTGTATCAAGTAGATTCCAATAAATAAAATTCTTAATTAGAGTTTGAATATTTCTAAAGCTTCACCTGAATATCCCTAAAATATTATTTTGTGAAAAATATAAAAGTAGTATTGGAAGACTGAACTTCGCTCAGTTTTGCAAACTAAGGAGGTAGCATCCATATATCCCAGAGGATCCTGAGGATTGTTTGTTGTTGCTCTACCTTGTAGGTTATTAATACAATTCTGTTTCGGAGGTCTTCCATGTTTCATTTTTAGGTTTTCAAATATATAATATACTAGGTGTATCCACCCGCTTCGCCGGTCATAATACAGTATTAAGTTTGATTATATGATCGAAAGTGCAGCAACCTTTCAATTAAGCTACACAGGTATCCAATGTAGAACAGCTGATTTTATGTATAATTTACTATTGCACTAAATTATTTTTAATTTTAAAAGTTTAGCCTACCACAATTTTATTCCATTTGTTATTATTTAACAACTGTTAATCAAATAAAGAAAACAATTAATAACTCCATAAGAATACCATGGGAAGTTTGGAGGCTAGTGGGAAGGAGTCCTGAGTTTGGAGAGGATAATCCTTTCTTAACACTTTGAAGCCTGGGCCCTTAATACTCCGTTTGGCATGGAATCCTGGGGGTTTTATGTTCACATTAAAAAAATTGTAAATGCCTTATAAATTTCATAAAAAGGTTATATTATATATCTTTGTAAAGGGGAGAAAATTCTCTTTTCATTGATGGGCAAAACTTTAGGTGTTGTACATTTTTTTATTTTTTACAGAAACTACAAATAAGTACAAAAATATGTAAAACAAAAAATAGCTAAATATAATAACATATAATAATATAAAATATAATAGCATATAAGCTAAATATAATATAAGCTAATATAAGCTAAATATAAATAATATAATAATATAAGCTAAATATAATAACACATAATAAATATAATAGCAAAATATAACAACATAAACAATGCTGACATAAACAATACCGCTCGGCGCGCGCTCAGCTGTCTCACGTCAGCTGTTACGATAATTATTTATCCAAGACCAGATGTAGATAAAAAAAATTAATAGACGGATAAAATATAATAACAGATAACTAAAAGACATATTCAGATGACCTAAACCCGATTATATGCCGATAATAAAGATATAATGAATTAAATATGGGCGCCCGAGCTATTCTCGGGCGTCGGCGAGTACGCCAGTTTGCGTCGCCCGATCTATCTTCGGGCTTAGGCTTCAAAGTGTTAATGAGCCTCTAGAGGCCAAGATAAACTATGTAAAAAATTTCAAGTCAATTTGACATAAAGTTTTGGAGAAATTGTGACACTCATCACAATTTCTCCAAAACTTTATGTCAAATTGACTATAGATATAGATAGATAGATAGATAGATAGTTTGGGCAAACAAAGCTTTTTTCTAAGGGTTAACCTTATTATACAAAATGCAAAATAAATAACCTTATAGTGCTAAGTAACTATAGCAACACACATGAAAACTACACTCTTGGAAACACTCACACTAATAGTGTTTGACAAGGTAAAGCCAAATAAAAAAAAAAAAAAAAAAAATTAATAGTTGAGAGGGGAAACACAAAAACCAGAATGTTTGTTGATGCATGTTGACTCTCATTAAATCAGCTGTGATGGATATTGTTTTTTCTGTTAGAACTCGATAATGGTTCCATGTTGTTTTTTCTGCTAGAAGTTGATAACACGGGTCTTCTAGGAGCTTCTGGGACAGAAATGAGAATTTTCCCAGGGTTGAGACCAGTGCCAATCGATTTCTCATGGTTGAAAAAAAATTCTTGCAGCCAAAAAAGATTTTGTCTGGACACTGCTTGTTTTAGATAAAAGGATACAGATATAAGTTACAATTAAGAATAAATAGGAAGTAGTCTTCATAGCCAGTGGCTATTGAAATCTGCAACATTTCTCTACTTGTCTAGCTAAGAAAATAGATTTTTCATGAATTTCTGTCAATACCTGGTGATGCTCTATCCTTCTTAAGTTGTTAT
>JAQJVL010000261.1:1091413-1243557 GCA_035578905.1 Stictocephala bisonia
GTCATTAAAACTCATTAGTGATGGTTTGATGTCAATTATGATTGTTACCATTGAAATGGGTTTTATACGACTACTGATTGAAGGTAGTATTGCACTTCTGAGCCTTAAAAGAAATTTCAAAATGCATTTAAGAACAATTATCAAGCATTACACCTACTAAGTTTTATTTTTCCATAAATAATGCCAACAATTATTTTTGTAACATAAAATTTTAAATAATTTATAATAACATTAGTAAAAAAGGAAAAGAGCAATTCAAGCATGTAAATACCACACCTTTTTCATAACTGTATTAGTTTCAAATAATTATATAATTATTTGATGATGAATGATATAATTAAAAAAGGAAAATTAAAATTAGTATCATATACAGTATTGTATTTCTATAATGCTAATTATTAAACATAAAAAATAGAGTTAAGGATAATAAATAAATAAAACTCAAGTTTATTAATAAAAAGTCTACAAATATATATTTTTTTCGGAAATAAAATACTTTACCATATTACATTATGTGCCATTATAAGTACAAACTTGTTATTGCTTTAAAGGACGTCTTTCAATATCACATAAATTGTTGCGTTTGGCAGCTTATACTGACTTTGTAAGCCAAAGCAGCTAATTCTGCAAGAATCTAAGGCATTTGTTGTCAATTGACTTACTATGGTGGTTACAAATCTTACATTAATACAAAATAACATTATATGGTTCTTAGTTGCAGCAAAAGAGTTAAAGTAAACCAGTATTACATTAATGAAATTTACAGTTATTTAGTATTTTGGTCAATACTTAAAAAATAAACAAAATGTCTGCTAGATTACATTTAGTTAAATAGGCCTACCAACTAAAACATGTTGGGGGCCATACAAAATTACAAAAGATCCTTGGGGGGGGGGGGGGGGAAAGAGGAAACACATAGTAATTTTGTTTACAAATTCTTAATATTAACATTTGCATTAAAACTTATGGTAGATTGTTAAAATCTTTAGTATTTAATTGTATGTTAATTTATTCTTAATTTACTATGTTATGAGAAACTACATAGTTACTTATTACAGTGTTACTGGAAAGTTCCGGGGCGAATTATATGGTTTTACTGGTTAAAATTATATTCATTTTCTAATGGTTTTAAAACCAACTTTTAACCTCGTGAGTGATTCTTTCCCTCTTAAAGGGAGGTATTATTACCACTGCTCATATATGGATGGGTGAAACATCCATTACCAATGCACATGTATGGATGGGTGGGACATCCATTACCACTGCACATGTATGGATGGGTGTGACCATCTATTACCACTGCACATGTATGGATGGGTGGGACATCCACTACCACTGCACATGTATGGATGGGTGGGACATCCATTACCACTGCTCATATATGGATGGGTGAAACATCCATTACCACTGCACATGTATGGATGGGCAGGACATCCATTACCACTGCACATGTATGGATGGGCAGGACATCCATTACCACTGCACATGTATGGATGGGTGAAACATCCATTACCATTGCACATGTATGGATGAGCAGGACATCCATTACCACTGCACATATATGGATAGACAGGACATCCATTACCACTGCACATGTATGGATGGGTGAAACATCCATTACCAATGCACATGTATGGATGGGTGGGACATCCATTACCACTGCACATGTATGGATGGACATGACCATCCATTACCACTGCACATGTATGGATGGTGGAACATCCATTACCACTGCACATGTATGGATGGTGGGACATCCATTACCACTGCACATGTATGGATGGGCAGGACATCCATTACCACTGCACATGTATGGGTGGGTGGGACATCCATTCCACTGTACATGTATGAGTGGGCGGGACATCCATTACCACTGCACATGTATGGGTGGGTGTGACATCCATTCCACTGTACATGTATGAGTGGGCAGGACATCCATTACCACTGCACATGTATGGGTGGGTGGGACATCCATTCCACTGTACATGTATGGATGGGCAGGACATCCATTACCACTGCACATGTATGGGTGGGTGGGACATCATTCCACTGCACATGTATGGGTGGGTGGGACATCCATTCCACTGTACATGTATGGATGGGCAGGACATCCATTACCACTGCACATGTATGGGTGGGTGGGACATCCATTACCACTGTACATGTATGGATGGGTGGGACATCCATTACCACTGCACATGTATGAGTGGGCGGGACATTCATTACCATGAGAGGGACTTGGAGTTATAAGTAAAGTTATCTTTCATTTTAAAGAGCGTATTTCATCTATTGAAGTATATAATTTATCTAATTTATTTTTATTTTACCAAAAGCACCTTTATAAACATACTTGAAATGACAGAGAAATTAAAGATGATTTTAATTGAAATATATAAGTTTTATAGCAATTTTTACCTACCAAGCACAATATAATGTTGATTATGTGTTTTATTAAAAGTAAAACCCCCCTATGCTATGAGATGGAGGGTCTGAAAACGATCTCATGTAATCTGAGTATGGCTCTTTCTGCTTTAAATAGCTGGACACTTTGAATACATAATGATATAGAACTTTGTTAATGTTCTAATGAAATTTTATAACTATTATGCTGCGATTTCTGCTGTAAACCTTCTGATCTGATGATAACAATCACACTATATTAGCTTAGTTAGAACACGTTCATGAAAGAAAAAGATCCGAAATACAAAAAAAAGGTAGTCACCTCAATAAAAACTTCCATGAGCTCTTTGACAATGTTTCAAGACTTTTTTAAACTTTCTTAATTCTTCCTCTAGAGATTGTGTTTGATCATTGAAGAACAACAAGCAACTAAGATCCAAAAATAAGGATGTCAAAGGATGTGTTTCTCAAAGCGAACGTACTTCCCAACCTGTCCAAAAATTCCAGTTCAGGATCAATTACGTTGGATTTATGTTCTATCACTGACGCGCCTTAATCAACACCAACTAAAAATAACCTTGTTTAAACATCAGGTTACAATGAATAAAATTTCTGTCAGACATATAGATGGTACTTTGATGCAGTTAACAACAAAAGCCCTAGGCCCTAGTTTAACATATGCCACTTAAGCTTTTCCTAAAAGCAGCTTCATAATTGACGGCTTTCTTCAATCGGCTCTATGCGAGTGCAGGGCGGCGTGGGTGGATCCAGGCTGCATGGAGGCATCGGCTGTGGAGTGTTCCGACTCCAGAAGCGGTTTCTTAATCTTTGCCATAGTCTCAGCAGTCGACTGAAATAAGAGAACAATTTTATTTAACGAATATCTTATCAATAAACTGATTCAAATTCAAAAGGATGTTATTTAATAAAAATTATACAGCAATTACTTTACGATAAACAATAAATCACCCCACATGACTGTCCATGTGAGGTGTGCAGGATGAGAGCTTATCAGCCTCAACTAAAAAAACTTGTTTTCTTTGTAGAACCCTAATTATCAGTAACAATTGGGGCTAGACCCGTTTCCGATAATGGAAATTTCCGATAATCAGATGTTTCATTATTTTAGTATTATTAACAGTAAATGTGTGCCCAGATTGTATAAGTATTATTTTAAAACTATGAAGAGCATTACATTAAAGTACAGTATAATTTTAATATAATTTTTAAAAGTATTTTATTTTGTGTCAATGGATACAATCACTTTTTTTCGTTTTGCTGACATCATAAATCAATAGACCTAAACTACTGTAAAAGTGCACAAATTATGAATAGTTTTTAACACTGTAACATGATTACTGTATAAATACATTTTTGTGGTTGTTTCATAACATAAAAATTAAGAGATATAATGTCATTTATTTTACCAAAGTGTTTTTACAATTAATGTTGATTATTCCTTTTCTCATTAGGTAATGTTTCGAATAACCCAGGTTTTTGATAATCAGGTTTTTATTGTAATAATTTTATATTAATAACAAAAAGACGTTGTTTGGTTACAAAACAACTAACAAATAAACACAACAATGATGTTTAATAGAATATCAAACAATATTAATAAACTAAAAAAACCAATGTCAGAATATTAGAAGTCACGCAAAACTGTTATGTGTTTTGAGACTGTATCAGCTCCTCAGCAGCGTCAGGCCCAATACCTGCAGCGACTCGCCTATACGTTTCTTTAAAACACCAACGCTGCTATCATAAGCCTCTATTATTTCTGGCAGTATATTATGATATATATATATCATATGGTTTGTTGTCAGCTACAATTTAATTTTAAAGGTGCAATGTATATTTGGATATCCAAAAGTAATGATTATATTTATCGATTAAAAATTTAAAGTGATCTCTTGTCACAAAGCTAAGTCCAATCCATCGAGCCATTTAAGACCTGCCTCACTGATTCTGTGTATGATGGCTAATCACTCCTTAAAAGAGCACAGGGGGCACTCTGTAACTAAGTGATTCATTGTTTGGATTGACTCCCCACAATCACATGACTGATCAAATGTCAATTCCCATTATACTTCCAGTAATTGCATCTGCAAACGTCAGTTCAGAACCGATTCAAGAGTGTCCACTTCCTGAGAGGAAGGCTCATCCCACCTACACTGGGATGTTGTTCATATCCACAGAAATTCTCTAAAGTTGTACGTACACCCTGGGTAGTTCTAAACAAGCAACAAATCTAGTAGCTGGATTGTCACGATTTTGTAATCTCTCAGCTATGGCAGCTACCACAAAACATATTATGATATAAAGTGTGCAATAAAATATGAGCTATTTAGCTTCATTCTAAGATTAACTCTGGGATTATGAAAACTAATTCTCATACAGTATTCATGGTTTAACTCTTCAAAAATATTGGCCTCGTTTTTACATATAATATGTAAAATTAGATTTATAATATATAGCTGCCTAATAGTTAAAACAGGAAACTCTTTAAAAAGAAAACTAGTTGAATATATTTTATTCTTATACTAGCTGTACCCGCCCGCTTCGCCGGTCATAATATTGAGTTTGATTTAGAACCTAATAGCTGAAAGAATTCGAGCATTTTTGCTTCTTCTACCAATATTAGATTTTTTAAGAGGCATGTCATAAAAAGTAAACTGCAAAACAAATAATTATTTATTTTTTATTTTCACGTTTCACCACGTTTTAATTACCGAGGAAAAAAGGTTAACACCAAATGTGAAACTACATTAAACCACACAGTCATATGTTTTTTGTAAACAATTCAGATTCTCCATTTGAATAACATGGGATCTTTAGGAGCCCGTGGGGCGGGACCCTGTGGATGGATCTGCATCAAACTTCACAGAAACCATCTCGGGAGTATACAGGACAACATCCTAAAGTTTCATGGCGATCGGTTGGATGGTTTGGCAGCGCATAAACTTCAAACACACACATATATATATATACTAGCTGTACCCGCCCACTTCGCCGGTCATAATATTGAGTTTGATTTAGAACCTAATAGCTGAAAGAATTCAAGCATTTTTGCTTCTTCTACCAATATTAGATTTTTTAGGAGGCATGTCATTAAAAGTAAACTGCAAAACAAATAATTATTTATTTTTTATTTTCACGTTTCACCACATGTTTTAATTACCGAGTAAAAAAGGTTAACACCAAATACAGATCACCTGATCAAGTAAAAGTAGTGTGTGCTACACTCTCAAGGTAAAATGTAGAACTACAATAATTCAAAACATATACAGTACTGTTGTTGTGAGAACTTCAATCTGCTTATGGCATGTAAAACTACATTAAACCACACAGTCATATGTTTTTTGTAAACAATTCAAATTCTCCATTTGAATAACATGGGATCTTTAGGAGCCCGTGGGGCGGGACCCTGTGGACGGATCTGCATCAAACTTCACAGAAACCATCTCGGGAGTATACAGGACAACATCCTAAAGTTTCATGGCGATCGGTTGGATGGTTTGGCAGCGCATAAACTTCATACATATATACAAACATCCTCTTTTATAAATATAGATACAAACATCCTCTTTTATAAATATAGATAAAATTATTTTTATTAACTTCCTCTGTGAGACAGAAAGCAGCTGTAGTACTGTAAGTGGGACACCGTCCCAGGCCAGGATACCATACAGCAGCCATACAGATAAGAATGCCACAGTGCGTGTATGGGTGGCCGGGTGGGTCTATACCACAGTGCGTGTATAGGTGGGTGGGTGGATCAATACCACAGTGCGTGTATGGGTGGGCGGCTGGCTCAATACCACAGTGCGTGTATGGGTAGGCGGGTGGGTCAATACCACAGTGCGTGTATGGGTAGGTGGGTGGGTTAATAACACTGTTAATGTTTGACTCCTCGAAGGTTTTTTTTACCGTTAAAATAATGCATCATAATACTGCAGCTGACTAATTTATACGCACTGGACTGCACGTATATGTGAAATACATACTCCGAGGTGTTGTACATTGCTCGTTAATTTCATTTTGATTTCAGAAATAAAATTAAATTTTTTCATTTTTATTTTTAAGCTTTAATTATACTTGATATCAAATTCTCATGTAGGCAACAGGGTAGTTAAATATAGGTGGTTCATAAAAAATGTTGCAAAAACAGGTATAAGAAAGTTACGATAATTTATGATTTATAGGGCAAGTGGGAGTGATTATATGCCATTCTGTAAGGTCGGTGATGCAGAATAAAAAATGTAATAAAAATGTCAGGTTACAACAAAGTATAAGCAATATGGATTCAGTGAAGGTGTTGTTACGTGTTTAGTGCTAGATATTTGTAATTTTATACTAAAACCAATTTATGTTCTTTTGATTTGACCGTCATTCTAAAGGTAAAATAGTATTTAAGCTTAAGATTGAGAAATTTGCAAACATTAAAGCCTTTTACTAAGGGTGTTCGAGTAGTGATTTTTGAGTTTGAGTCGAGTCGAGTCGTGGGCATTTTTTTCGAGTATCGAGTATTTTCGAGCGAGTATTTACAGAAGGATTTCCTGTTCACCCAAGGCAACTGTAAAAGGCAGACACCATAGTAAGCCTATGTTAAGATTTTCCAGATTCGTAAATATATACATCTAAACTGAACACAATAATATTGATTTGTTGTTTGTAACCGTAACATTTGATAGATAAAACTTTTTACTTCCTGCCTTCCAATATTTTTATGTGGCATTGTTTTGTTTAACTTTTTCCCTTTTTTCATAACTAATATGATGAAAGAACTAAGAAAGTATATTATTAATTGAAACAACGTGGATTATAAAGATTTAATCTGTTCACTCATATCACAGATCAGATTTTCTATGCAAGCCAATTATACTATTTCACAGCCGGCCGATATGTTTATCTGGTGGTTCAATTCAAAGTGTACCGCAAAAACGTAGCTAAGCTTGTTGGCAAAAGCTGCATCCAACCAAACGGATGCTAAAATTCAGGCATCATCGCCAAATGCAGTCATTTGCTTTCAGAATTGCCTCCTTTAAAAAAAAACTGATTGTGTACACGCCAAGAAGAGTGGATCTGTATTCTGTGGGTATTTAATTCAGTAATAACAAGGTTACAACTAACCGGAAATAAGCTGTGAATTATATAATCAAATTTGAAAATCTGGATGACAGACTGTAGTTAAATCGATTGATAATAATAACTAAGCAGGTTTAGTAAAAATAAATTTTAAAGTCGCTTAGGATGAAATAGTTTTTAAATTATGATCGGTAATGAAATGTGTGCAACTTGAAACTATTTCGATACATGAGGCTACACTGAACAACAGATAAATAATTATTTCATAATGAGAAATTCATGAAAACCTGGCGTAATCGAATGAAAACCATAGACGTAGTTGGCTAATATAATAGGTCTAGCCGATATTGGTGACGAGATGCAGTCTGAAATATAAACTTATGAATAAAAAACAAGACAAAAAACGGAGAAAAATTATTTTTTGAATCTCTAAATTAGTCGTATGTTGTTTAGAAAAGGTCTTCCAACATGTTTCTCCCTCACTATATTCGTAATTGTTTTATAGTTTACATCGACGTCAATGTGAACAGGGAACCGTTCAGTGAGTTTACGAATCAAAATTATCGTACTTTACCACCTTTTACACTCCAACTGTGTTATTGTCTAACCTAGTCAGGAAACCGTTCAACAAATTGACAGGAAAAATATTGTATACGCAAATATTTCACACAGTTTTGGCGATCGAAGGTGTTTACGGAATAATAATTAATAGACGTTCGCCACGGATATATATATATTTTTTTTATTTGACGTAAAATAAATCAATAATGTTGTGTCACATGTGCTAGAACGCCATTACCATATTTTATATGATACGATACGGTATTTTCTTACGTCAAATCATTGGATGATTCCCTGCTCAGATTAAAAAACAAAATAGACCTCAATTGCCTCGCAAGAAATATACAATAATTTCAGTTCCGAAAAGGAGCTGAACGATTCTTTGCAAGTACGTACTGTATACTACAGCCGAGATGAACTTTCGCCTAGAAAAGATGGGAAGTTCGATTCTTGGGATCTAAAGTGACCCGTTCTCGGTACCCTTTTGATTGAGCGGTATTATTGATATGAACGAAAAAATGAATAATTTCTATGGCGTACAGACTATTAGATTTGTATCGGTAATAAGTCTTTTTGAGCATCTTGAACCGGATCTCTCGTTCCCTTTCTTGGGTCAAAAAGACACTAACCTGCACTTCTGTTTTATTCACGCTATTTTAGGTTAGGTTTCAAGTTACCAGTAGACTCGGATAACCAACATGTGTAATCGCTTCCTTCCCAGCTCTGTTGTTCACTTTTAATTGAACTGGTTCAAATCATAATGAACGAACTCATTCACTACGTTGACTAGTTCATTTGACTGTCGTCGTGTATTCTTAGGCATTTAGTTCATAATTACACGTACCAAACTTTTAACGTATGATTAAGGGTAAAATAAAACACAAGGAAGCGCACATTTTTTATTTATAACTTATAAAACTGTTTACTTTTGAAACTAAATTAAGATGTAAATCTGATATTTCGTGAAATACAACTACTTGATCGAACTTTGAGTAATTTGGGAAGCTTCGAGCCGAGTTCGAGTAATAAAATACTCGAAGTTTCGAGTACTCGCACACCCCTACCTTTTACTCTTTTGAGGAAGTTGAAAAATAGGGATGTGCAAGTACTCGAAATTTTGAGTATTTGATCGAGTATTTTACTACTCGAACTCAGCTCGAAGCTCCCGAAACTACTAGAAGTTCGGTCGAGTAGTTCTATTTAACAAAATATTAGATTTACATCTAATTTAGTTTTAAGAGTAAACAGTTTTATAAGAATGAATACTGCACGTTTCCTTGTGTTTTATTTTACCCTTAATCATACGTTATAGTATGCGTAAATATGAATTAAACAATACGACTAAGAATTGGTAGTAAACGACGACAGTCAAATGGACTAGTCAACATAGTGAACGGAACGGTTTTGTTCATTATGATTCGAACTAGTGAACAACAGAGCTGGAAAGGTAGGGATCATACGTTGGTTGAACGAGTATACTTCTACTAGTCACTTGTAAGTTGTAACCAAACCTAAAATAGTATGATTAAAACAGAAGGGCTGATTAGTGTCTTTATTACCCAAGAAAGGGGACGAGAGATCTGGATCAAGGTGCTAAAATAGGCCGTTAAACAAATGTAATGGTCTGTACGTTGTGGAAAATATGCCTATTTTCGTTCATATCAATAATATCGCTCAATCAAAATGATCTCGAGAACGGGTCACTTTACATCTCAAGAACTGAACTTCTCATCTTTTCCTTTTCTAGGTGAAAGTCCATCTCGGTTGTGTTGTTCATGCAAGGAACCGTTCAGCTCCTTTTTGTAACTGAAATTATTGTATACAGTATTTCTCACAAGTTGATTGAAGTCCAAGCAGGAAATCGTCCAATGATTTGATGTAAGAAAATACCATAATCACATAATATAAAATATGGTGTTCTCGCAGCGTTTGACATTACATTATTGATTTATTTTCCGTCGAATATAAAATAGATATATATATCCGTGCCGAATGTATATTATTCCGTAAAGACTTTAGATTGCCAAAAATATGTGTAAAATTTGCGCATACGATATTTTTTTCTGTCAAATTGTTGAATGATTTCCTGACTTGGTTAGACAATAGCTGGAGTGTAAAAGGTGGTAAAATATGATAATTTTGATTCATAAACTCACTGAACGGTTCTCTGTTCATAATGTTACTACTGAGTCGATGTAAAAGTAAAATGTACAATAATCAATCCAAGTGAGGAAGAAACATGTTGTTGGAAGACCTTTTCTAAACAAAATACGACGAATTTAGAGATTTGGAAAATAATTTTAATTGAACCCAAGCCTTATCAAACATCTTGTTTTTAATTCATAAGTTTATAATTTAGCTGCCCACAATCTTCAGTGTATCACTAGTTGGCACTTAGCTGATATATCAGACTGCATCTCGTCGCCAATATCGACTAGACCTATGATATCACCCGACTATGTCTATGATTTTCATTTGAATACGGCAGGTTTACATAAATTTCTTGCTATGAAATAATTATTTATCTGTTGTTCAGTTTAGCCTTGTTATCAAAGTAGTTTCAAGTTGCACACATTTCATTATCGATCATAATTAAAAACTAATTCATCTTAAGCGACTTTAATATTTATTTTTAGCAAACCTGATTAGTTATTATCGATTGATTGAACTACTTTGTCATCCAGATTTTCAAATTTGATTATATAATTCACAGCTTATTTTCGGTTATTTGTAACCTTGTTATTACTAAATTAAATACACACAGATCCACTTTTCATGGCGTGTACACAATCAATTTTTTGTTGAGAGGAGGCAGTTATGAAAGCAACTGACTGCATTTGGCGATGACGCCTGAATTCTAGCATCAGTTTGGTTATTCATTCATCATTCATTGGCTTCGCTACTGTACGTTTGAACGGAACTACTAGATAAACATATCGGCTGGCTGTGAAACATTATAATTGGCTAGCATAAAAAAATGTGATCTGTTATATGAGTGAACAGATGAAATCTTCATAATCCACGTTGTTTTAATTACAGTACAAGTAAACGTCACATAACACAAATTTATTACAACATAAGCACAAAATGCACAAATATATTACAATACAAGTACAAAATGCACAAATATTATGGTGATTGATTTTGGTAAACCACGCTCACCTTCCTCAGACCAGAGGGATTCACAAAAGAATATTAGTGCATTTTGTACTTGTATTGTAATATATTTGTACATTTTGTGCTTATATTGTAATAAATTTGTGTTGTGTGACGTTTACTTTTACTGTATATATAACAACACGTATTATGCTAATTAAAAAACTATTTGTTTTAATTAATAATACACTTTAGCACATCATATTAGTCATGTGTTAAGGAAATAGGTTAGAAAAAACAATCCCACATAAAAATGTAGGAAGGCAGGAAGTAAAAAGTTTTATTTATCAAATGTTACAGTTACACACAACAACTCAAAATTATTGTGTTCAGTTTAGATGTATATATTTATGAATATACATCTGGCAAAACTTAACATAGGCTTAGGATGGTGTCTGCCTTTTATAGTTGGGTCTTGGGTGAACAGGAAATCTTTCTGTAAATACTCGCTCGAAAATACTCGATACTCGAAAAAAATGTCAACTACTCGACTCAGCTTGAATTAAAAAATCACTACTATCACACCCCTATTGAAAAGATAGCCCTAATATTCTAACTATGTTTTTATTAAACTACTTTAAAGTTAGATTATATAGTATCACGCCTATATAAATTGAATTACAACTATTCACAATGTCCATTGCACTGTATTGTGTTTACAGTGTAATAGAATAGAATTTTGTGTTTAATATCAATAAAACAAAATTATATTTCAGACTGTAGATATAAAAGATCTTTAAAACTCTCCTACTTTTTGAACAAAAATAGTCTGTTACACTAGATGTTCTTAATACAATAATAAAAAATAAATAGTATAATAAGGAATTGTACAGAATTAAATTATGAGCCATACAAAATAAGAAGCGAACATTAATTAAACAAATTTCTTGGACTTTAACAAATTTTCAGTTTTACAAATATTTAAGAATATTTGTATTACAACTAACTTAACTTTGATTTTGGGAAATGGTAAAATACATGAACACTGAGGATGTCAGATGCGTTTATTTTTTTAAATTTTGCAGGATATGGAGTTTTTGTCTTTTTTTTTTGCAATAGTTGAACAGATTTTTATTAGATATGCTGACTCTAATTAGTTACAAAGACTCTTTACAACTGAACCTTTTTACAACATTCTCCTTACCTCGTCTTCTGTTATGAGACTTTGCCCTGATTTCCATGTTTTGCCTACTTTGTAGCCCCCCAAGCAACTCTCAGTAAATTTATTAAACACCTGACCAACAAAAAAAGAAGTTACTGTAAATTGTTAACAAGAAAAGTAAGATCTGTAAATACATCAATTCGATTGAGTATAAATAATAATATAAATTCACTTTACTTAACTTTTAATTTGTGGTAAACATTTTAAGAACAAATATAACTGTGAAGAGGGTGTGGCTCAAGAATTTTGAATTCATATTTAGTTTTATTAATAAATGCTTTAAATTTAATATTAACCTATACAAGATTGAAAGAGTTGTTCAGTAATTATTAATTTTACTATAAGATGTTATTGTCAAATAAATTGTCAGTGTGGACTGCGGAGGGACTAGGGTTCAAATCCCCAACTGAGGTAACGGTCTGTACTTCATTCGTTGAATAAAGACCACACATGTAAAGGCCTGCAGGCCTACATGAACTGGGGAGTAGTTTTCATTAAAAAAATAATATTACTTGGTATATTCTGTGGTAACAAGTTATTGTATAAGAAATTAAATCAACAACCAGATTGTACGAGTAAAGTTGTACAATGTCATCAGAGTGACTAGTAGTGTGGAAATGCAAATTGAAATACACAGGCATAGAGCTCTCCGTATTGCCAACTAAAGTGTGAATAACGAGTGGTTGATAAAAACCAACTATAGGATTCATTCACAATAAATATTCATATAAAATATTCAATATTGTAATACAAAATCAAATTTAACTTTACGGCATCTTGAAATGTATCATTATTTATTTATTTATTCTTTAGACGCCGATTGCGATTATGGATTTTGAATATGTGTAGATGAGCGAATGAAGTCACTGTTTCAAATTAAGGCCGACTATTCCTTAGTTATTAATTAATACCCCAATGACAAATGAACTATTTATTGAAAGGATGGTTATCACATGATTCCTTTCCAAAGTAAAGAGCATAAAACGTTTCGTCTATTGAGAGATTAATCCTTTCAGAAATACAAAAATGAATTGTCTAATATCAATAATACGAGGGTTGTCTCAAAAGTAAGTTACACTATTTTATTAAAAGTATAAAAAACATCAGAAAATATTTTAAATGATATATTTTGAAAAGTACAAGTTAACCTTATTTTTCTACATAATTTCCATGATTTTCTAAACATTTTTGGTAACGTGGTAACAGTTTTTTCAGTCCCTCATCATACCATTCTGCCGCCATATTGCTTAGCCAACTCTCAACCTCTTCTTTCAGCTCATCGTCATTTGCGAAACGCCGACCTCCAAGATGTTGTTTGAGGTGTGGGAAAAGATGAAAGTCACTTGGTGCAAGGTCGGGGGAGTAAGGTGGATGTCCAAAAACATCCCATCGAAAATCTGTGAGCAGGTCTTGGGTCTGACGAGCAGCATGTGGGCGAGCGTTGTCATGGAACAAAAAAACTTTTTTCGTCAACTTTCCTCTTCTTTTGTTCTGGATTGCTCTTCTCAGTTGTTCCAAAAGTTCACAATACCGTGCTGCTGTTATTGTAGTCCCACGAGGAAGGTAGTCGATCAATAACACACCTTTGTTGTCCCAAAAAACCGTCGCCATGATTTTTCCAGCGGATTCCACAACTTTCGCTTTTTTTGGTGTTGGTTCGTCCTTTCCTTTCCATACCATACTCTGTCTTTTCGATTCAGGCGTCCAATGATGGATCCAGGTCTCATCCCCAGTCACTATTCGATCGAATAAATTGTCTCCTTCATCATCGAAAAATTGTTGAAATTGCAAAGCAGCATCAACTCTCTGCTCTTTGTGCTGTTCTGTGAGAAGGCGTGGAACCCACCTTGCACACACTTTTGACAGATGAAGATCATCAGAAATAATTTTGTGGAGTGATGCACGGCTTATTTCCACATTAGAAGGCAGTTGACAAAGGATTTCGTCAAGAGTCAGGCGCCGATCGGTGTCAATGACCTTTCTGACATCTTCAACAACAGTTGCCGCGCGAGAAGTGGAGGGGCGGCCGCTTCGTTGTTCATCATGCAGTGTTGTCCGTCCTTCAATGAATGATTGACGCCAACGAGATACCATTGGCCTTAACATAACACCTTCACCATAAACACTACACAACTCATGATGAATTTCAGTAGCAGTTTTATTTTTTGCTGTTAAAAAACGAATAATAGCGCGAATTTCACAATCGGCGGTAGGAACAAGTGGTGTCTCCATATTGCCTGTAGTCTGACTGGCCGATCGATCGACGCACGCGCATAGGAATTTTACAGTGCTGCCACTACGCCCAGACGCAAATACTCCGCGACTCCCAGACTTCTGGCACCAACAGAACGGCTTTAAAAAAATAGTGTAACTTACTTTTGAGACAACCCTCGTATTAATTAATACAGAGCAGGCAATTTAGATGAATTTTTGAGTAATGCAGAAAATTAATTATTATTTAGGCTACAATAACAGCATACCATGCTTATTTTATTTCAAAAAACAATTCTTCAGTTTCATAATACTTGATTGACAATAAATTCAGAATATTAAGCAGATATGTTTTTTTAAACGTATTCTTTTATACGTTTAAAAAAAGAAATAGAATGCATGCTTCCAATAATATCAATGATATTAACATTGAAAGTGACTGACAGCATTGAAAGTGAAACAGTTATTTTTTAACACAGGCCAAAGACAAGAGGCAATGGTCATGCTAAGAGTATACAGACTAGAATTACGTTTGATCACTCGTACGATTGTTTCAGCCTTTGTTGAGCATACTGGTAGGCATTAAGAATGGCCACGTGGCGCTTGGGTCCTTCCACCTCTTCTACGGCCAGACAACGAGTGAAGAAGGAAGGATCCACCAGAGTGTCTTTGTCTGGATGGACAAAAAAAGCGAGGCTATGACGACTTTTTGTGCGCAGCTTGGACTCGTCTGGAATTACCACTCTATGTTTCTGAAATTTTTAACAATTAAATTACAATACTCAGTGCTTTTATTTATACCTTAAAAAAATTATCAAATAAAGAACGTTATTGTTCAATGAGAAGTTATATATTTGTAATTAACTATCAATTAATAGTATACTCATCTCTTAAACCCTTATTGGTAGAAGAGAGGGGTTTTTTAACGCTTTTTAAGGTGACATATTTTCTGAATTATTGTATTATCAATCCTAGAATATGGTGTTTATGCTTTGAAATTATATTTGATACGAAATTAGAAAATATATATGAGTTGGACTCCTTTTGCCTGTTGGGGCTACCTCCCCCTATGCCCATTTATATTATCTCAAGAAACAGTCTTATTGTTTAATCTTAACTTGATTAAATGTTGTTAATCATTCAGCCTAAGCATAATTTTTTCAAGTAGCCAGGTTGACATTATAAATTTGATTTTACCTTTACTGGTAATACTTTTTTTCTTTGCAGTTTTGTATAGATAAACATATGCCATGTAACGTTTTGCTTTTAAACATAAGTCTTGCAAAGAAAACTGATTGTATTTAATCGTTAACATAATCACAAAGACGTTAGGTTTCTTCTATCAAATGTGTATCTTACTAAATTACTATTAAAATGAAATTTTAGCTAATATTAACACGTTTGCTGCTGACCTAATTTTATGTCCTTTGACGTACGCCAAAGCTACTTGCATCAATTCTAAATACTATCTAATAAATAATGAAAACTTAAAACGAATTACCTCAAGAGTCAAATAACCTCTAAACATAAATGTAACGTACACATAAGATCACACATTAAACAATAAACTATTGATTGGCGATAATCAGCTGTTTTAGTCCGTAATACACAAGTGCGTCATTTGCACACAATGCAAGGTCAACTTGTTGCATAAGCGTATTTCCCGCAGTAAACGTGTTAATTTTTATTTAAAAATTTTTGGGATATGTGTATCACAATCTTGGTTGTGAATTGTAAATATTGAATATTTGTATAATGCAGACCATAATTATATTAATAACTAAAATATACAAGTGCTACAAGTACCTAATGATGAAATATTTCCATTTAATCCAACATAAACTGTTCTATATTGTTTGTTGAGGTTTTAACCGAACAAAGCTGTCAAGGCACCAACATCTGTCAGATGAACCTGTTCAGATAGGTTTACACATTGGCACGATTTACCTTATTGCTCAGTTAGACTTGAAATATTTTATATGTATTATTTTTCTAAGTAAGCGCACATCACTTATGTTAAGAGATATAGCCACCAACAAGCAAACATAGTTTTTCAATAACACTTCACTACCAGGTCTTCTATGAAGGCTATAGCAATTGTATTTAGACCTATTATTATTCAATTACCATTATTGATGAGGATTGTTTAGGGAGAAATATGTTTAAGCTCCATTTGATTGATTAATAAAAAACTTGTATATATTGTATGTCCGAAATAACTAGGAAGATTTGATTATTTACCATATTGTGTTTTTATGGTTCCTCTAAATCCAACAAGTATTACTAAACTGACGTAATATTTGCTAGTTACGAAAATAAATAATGCCACGTAATATATTGCCATAAAATAAACAGCACAGTAAAAGCCAAAATAGTTGATTCAAACTTACTATAGCCTTATATTTTGAACAGGACCATTTTTCCATCAAGTCTCCTAGGTTCACCAAAATGGCCCCAGGTAAATGGCCGACCCTACACCACTTACCTCCTGTAAAAACCTGAAATCACAGATTAGTGTTAATATTAGTAGAAAACAATTTATTCAAATGTGAAAGTACAACATTCAAAATTTGTTACATAAACCTTTAGTTTCCTGATACAATTGAAAAAAAATTTTAGGAGTAAAGCATTTTGATCAGCTGTTAACACGTTCACTGCTAACAAAAAATTAAATACATATGAGCTGTGCTGAAAAACAATTCTATTATTTTACTAATTTAACCAAGTATATTTATAATAAAATTATAAATGAAGTATAATTGTAACAATAGGCCTAACTATAAAAAATAATCAACTACGCTCATAGGTGTTGTTGCCCATGGGCGTCAGCCGCATATATCCATTACTGAACGTGTTAATAGGTTTTCATATTTCACATATGCCGGCGTGGTGGCTCAGTGGCTAAGACTTCGGAATGCAAAGGTCAAGGTCCAAGGTTCGAATGCCCACTGAGCCAACGGTCGATACTTCATTCGTCGAATAAAGGTCACACACATACCTGTAGGCCCATGTGAACTGGCAAGTGAAGTTAAAAAAAAAAAAACATTTTCCCTATCACTTCCCTCATAATACAAACTTTCTATAGCCCTCATATGATAATAATTCCACTTATATTAACTTTAAATTCTGCAAGTTCAAAGCCAAGAATAGAAACTGAATTAAAGAACCCCTTTATTGAGGCAATATTAGGGCAAACATTGCCTTCCTTACATTTAACATCTTAAAACTCAAGAATTAAAAAGATTTCATTACATATAAATTCATACTGGGAAATTTGCAAGAATACATAAAAAAAATTAAATCTATAAGTTTTTCTTCTTCCTGTATTTAGCTTTTACGTATTTGCAAAATTGAAAAAAATAATTCTTTGTAAATTAACATTAAACTAAAATAAAATTAATTATGTACAATAAAATTACACTCAATTAAAGTAAAAGGAAGTGTACAAGTACATTCCTTGAATAACAAAAATCTAAAAGGAAATACTTTATTTCAAATTTTATTTTTATTCATTTAAGTTGACAAGAAAAGAAAAAGGACTAAGTTTTAAGAAGGTTGTCAATATTTAAATTTTATTTCATTTATGAAAGGACTGTACTTGCCAGTTCACAAGCCAGGCATGGGTGTGAACTTTATTCTACGAGTGAAGCACCGACCATAACTCAGTTTAGGATTTGGAACTTTTACAAATGTACTCCACAGTTTTGCCACTGAGGCACAGAAACAGCAACTTTTTCAATTTTTTTCTTATTAAGGAAGGCTAGGATATAGGTGCCCTAGTTAATACCTATATCCTAATAATTAGATCTAATTATATTCGGGACATGTTAGAAGTAGATGACAGTGATAGTGATATAGATTTAGATGATCCTGTTGCAAATTTATTGGATTATTCTTCTGTTAGCGGCGAGGAATACCAACCTAGCAATGACGAACTGGATTCTTCCTAATAAAAGAGATAGGTCTACATATTATTGTCCAGGATGCAATTGTGGAGTCCACAAGCACTGCTTCCATAAATTAGAACATTACTGGAGGCCATCTAAGGGTGGATGGAAGAGGAAGGCATCTGAATGCGGCTCAGACTAAAAACGTCGATTCTCATTTGTGTATATAGTAGAACATTTTAACTCCAAAACTTTTTTTATCTTGTCATACCATATATTAAAGTGTATATTTGTAATCAGGACAAAATTTGTAACAAAGTGGCTATCTTGGTTTTTATTTTGTATTGTATATTTTGTACTTAGGAGTAGTAAAATGTTTTGGGAAAAAAATAAAAAACTTTTCACTTTGAATAGATACAATTTGGAAAACAAAATTTCAGGTATGTGAATGTTCTATATATATTAGTAAAATCTGCATGTTACTACTAGCAAACTAGTATAAAAATGTTGTTTCTACTATAAAAATTAAATTTATTACGATTTTTTAAAGAAAAGTCTGTGCGACCACTAAAAACATGGCAACATTTTAGGTTTGTATAGTGAACACCAGGAGGGTTAATAGAGCTTCTTCTTATTTCCATCTATAACCAAGTAATAAGCAGTAAATTTAATAAATATCTATAAATACTAAAACCATCTCTAAGTCAAGTACTAAGATTCTTTTCACAGTAATTGAAAGAAGATCTATAAACTAGGCGTGCGCGATTAGCTATTTTAGGATTCAAGTTGCGAGTCGAGTTTTTAGACAAAATTTCGAGTAGAGTATATAACCCTTAATTTTCAAAAATGAAAATTATTAGTTCGCTTAATAATTAATAAAGTTTGGATCACCTCAAATACATAACCTTGAAGCCTCTCGATTGGTGTAGTAGGCCGTAGGTCTAAGTGATTTAACGTTCAAATCACGGATAGAGCGAAAAGAGTGGAATCACTGTTTGAAATCACAGGTCTTACAAGTGAGCAGGAATGGTTATCACTGTTCACTTTAAAGAATAGATAATCCTATCACTAGCTACGAAGGAAACTTAAGACTCTTGCATCTTAAAGTTAAATTATCGATAACAGAATGAACTTTGAGCGGGTAACTCTGTAATGTCAAGCAGAGCTGCAACGACCATAACTAATTATCATAACGTAACATACAGCATTACTTCAACTTAATAACCTCTGGTAACTTGGAATGTTATCTAGACCAGACGTCAACGTTCAAGTTGCGAGTCGAGTTTTTAGACAAAATTTCGAGTAGAGTATATAACCCTTAATTTTCAAAAATGAAAATTATTAGTTCGCTTAATAATTAATAAAGTTTGGATCACCTCAAATACATAACCTTGAAGCCTCTCGATTGGTGTAGTAGGCCGTAGGTCTAAGTGATTTAACGTTCAAATCACGGATAGAGCGAAAAGAGTGGAATCACTGTTTGAAATCACAGGTCTTACAAGTGAGCAGGAATGGTTATCACTGTTCACTTTAAAGAATAGATAATCCTATCACTAGCTACGAAGGAAACTTAAGACTCTTGCATCTTAAAGTTAAATTATCGATAACAGAATGAACTTTGAGCGGGTAACTCTGTAATGTCAAGCAGAGCTGCAACGACCATAACTAATTATCATAACGTAACATACAGCATTACTTCAACTTAATAACCTCTGGTAACTTGGAATGTTATCTAGACCAGACGTGACGAGGCTTCGAGCCGTTAAGTAACGTCAGGCCATAACAGAAACAGAATAACTGTCTGGAACGACAACACGTCGAGAGTACAGGTTACAAAAATAACAGATAATTATAACACGTCACCAGAACATAATAGAATTACGTAACAGGTTACCGAAAAAGTAACTGCAATTCCCATCTCTAGCGTAAACGTCAACAAAAACTCAAACCAAACTGGATAACAAATTGAATCCACGGCTAGCAGTAAATTTTATATTGGGACTCATCAAGTCGGCGATGTACTGGTAGTCTACATTAATCGTTACAGTGAGACGTTCCAGGAACACCTTGAACATCTGGAGGAAGTTCTGAAGCGCCTGGGTAGCACTGGCCTGAAATCTCTTTCTTAGGTCATCTGGTTTCCTCTCAGGGCGTCTGCATTGATCCTGCTAGGACACAGGGTATCCCGAATTTTCCTCCTCCTCAGGATGCCAATGGTGTAGCCCGTTTTGTGGGAATGGTGATTTTCTACCGTCGTTTCATCACCAACATGGCCAAGCTTGCTGCCCCTTTGAATGAGTTGAGAAAGAAGGGTGAGTTTGTTTGGGGGCAAGCTCAGCAGTTGATGCTTTGAAGTAGGCCATTATGCAGCCTCCAGTTCTGCGGATGCTGGATTTTTCAACAAAGTTCATCTTACAGACTGATGACTCCTCTGTTTTGCTGCTGTTTTGTCCCTGGAGTTTGATGGTGTTCCGCAGCCTATTGCTTTTGGCTCTTGTATCTTGACTCCATAAGAAAAGAAAGCCTCTTCCAAATATGGGCCAGAGTGTTTGGCTGTGGTCTTTGGCATTTACAAGTTCTGCAGGTTCCTAGAACATGCAGAGTTTCTGTTAGAGACTGACAACCAAGTGCTCTCTTGGCTACTTGGTCATTCCTGACAACTCGTGAAAATTGGTCGCTAGGTAGTTAAAATCTCTGCCTTTAAGCTCCAAGTCCAACACCTGCGTGGCACGCAGAATCTTATAGCGGATGCTCTGTCCCGCATGTATCATGAACCCAGCGACCCTTTTCCTGAAGTATCCAGCTGCTTTAGGGCTGCTCTGCTTGACTTTCCTTTGGCTTTTGACAGTTTGCTTCACCATCAACAGCAAGATCCCGAGCTGTCTGTTTTCTTGCATGAGCTTCAAGAGGGAGGAGCCCACTCTCCCTACTTTCTGTCCAAAGGGGTTCTCTGCTGTCATCCTCGCCTTGATGGAGGATGAAGGTTGTGCTGCCAAACATCCTGGTCCCAATGGTCTTTAACTACTTCCACAACTCTCCTGTGGGCGGTCATTTAGGAATTCATCGCTAAGATTTGTAAGAGGTTCATCTGGAAGGGCATGGACCGGGATATTGCTGATGTCCTGGTGAAATAGGACGCTGCCAGACGCAACCTTGTTCGGTCTAGGGAACGTGTGAGGAGGAGGTAAAACCGATGTTTAGGCCCAATCCTTTCCAGGTGGGGGATTTGGTCTATTGTCAAAGACCAAAAATGCCCATCCAGTCAGTTCAGCCGTGGAGAGAGGGCTGCTAAGTTGTGTTTCAGGTGGTCTGGTCCCCACTGCATCCAGAGGTTTCTTTCCCTTTTACTGCCTTACTGGTAGATCCCCAGTCTGGCAGGTTTTTCCGGAAAGCTCATATTTCTCTCTTGAAACCTTGCCGGAGTTTGGTTCTTGCTGCTTGGTGTATTAACACACAGTGTGTCAGGGAGCAGAGAGACTAATCACCTCATTGTTTCCCCTAACTGTATCTGGTTTCCCAACTTTCTCTCTTTTCTTAGCTTGGTCAAGCTACTCTCCAAGGGGTTCTCTCTGAGTCTTCCCTTCTGAGATTTTCTTGTCATCCCTTTGTTCAATTCCAAGCAAGGTTTTGGTCTTTTGTGGTGCTAGAATGGGGTCGCGTGTGGTTGGAGCTTTGCCCTTAATTTGAGGGGGAGGTTGTGCCGTTTGCACATTACAATTGTCTCCCTTGGACAGTTCAGTCTTCCTCTCTGTGTTTCATTTAGTGTCTTTGTGTTCATTTACTGTGTTCCGTGATTTTGTTTTCTGTGTTCCTTGGTGTCGACCACACTGGACCCATTCTAGCTTTGCTACCGACACAACATGTATTGCGGCTAGAAACTTTAGGTAAGTGTTCGTAACATTTTTCGCTTTTGTAACTGTTTGGCTAAAAATATTGTTTATTGATTTTTTTTTGTTCTGTGTCGTCCTCCTGAGTCCAGTGCCTGCAAGCCCAACCTCGATGGGTCCAGCAATGTTTTGATAGTACGAGGATGGGTTGCAGCATGCAATTTGCAGTTTTTAAAAGACTGATAGGCTATTAACACTGTTGTGCATGAACACTATTAAAATTATTAATTTAATTAATGCTGTATTGTAATTGGATTTTGTCTGTTATGTAGCATTTGAAAATAAATAAAATATGTTATTTTAGTTGTTTACTTCATCAATAAAGACCACGTATTCATAGAAGAAGTTGGAGAATTTTAATTTCTTACTCTTTTTCAAATTTATAGTTCATCAGAGTAACTCCTTTTGGGGGAAGTTTATAGTGTTGTCTAGAACGGCAGTACTGCTTAAAGGGTTAAACTAAAGTTGACATTAAAAGTAAATCTACCTCAAGACCACCTTCTGTATCTTGTGTTAACAGAGTGAACGTTCCCCAGTCAGTGTGCTCCCCACAGCGTGTAGCAAACGGAAGTGGAGCTTCCCCTAGAGGAGGATAATACAACATCCGGAATGTAGTGAGATTGTCCTGATTCATCATTCCTTTATGGAAACTCAGGAACACTTCGGGATTTAAGTCTACACAGAACAGAAATAGTTAATTTATATTCATTAAAGAAAACTTTTTTACACTATTAAACAACCTCAGTGGAATATTTTTAAAATGTTACATTTAATTTAACAAATATTATTTTTTAATTTTTCTGTGAATATTTAATTCATATTAAGAAATGAATTTATGGTCACATAATAGAAAAAACCACTTTTTCATATTTGTACATATCCACATTGTCAAACAATTTTGCAGTGCAAAACTTGTCAGCAAATTTCTTACTTCTGACAAATGAGGTGTGACTAATCTTTCAATTGCACAGGATTTCATAACTCTTTTGCATTCCCAAGAAACATATTAATTAAAGGTTCAATGGAGAAGAGGACTTAATAGTCTGCACTATTCTTGTCAGCAGGCATTTGTTGTTTGTTTTTGTGGTGTTACAAGTACTTTATCAATTGCTACGATGTTTTGGTTAAACAAAATACTATTGTCTTTTATTCACAGCTGTAACTTTACAAATTACTAACATAATAAGGTGTCTGTTTTGTTTATTTTATGGCTCGCAGAGATGATTTTTTAATTTTATTCTAAAGAAATCAATATAATTTCATATAATGACTATGAAAGTGAACAGGACATTAGTGATGGTTCTAGTGGATATTGTGAGGAAGATATTGAAGAAGTAGATCCTCAAGACTTGACTTGTGAAGATGAGGTAGGCCTAGGTGATGATGAAACATATATAAACATAACATATATCAAGGTAGGGAGGGTGGGGGAGACAATCTATACAGGTCTAATCAAAATATTGATGACACTGATGTTCTGAGATATTTTCATCATTTGGATGAAGAAATAGGGCAAGGCGATGATCCTAGTTCTGGAGCTATAGAAATCCACCCAATTCCAGGTCATTGTAATGTATCAAATTAAAATGAAAACTATATTATATTCTGTTTTGACATTTTATTTGTAAAATTACTTATTTCATATAAATTAAGGAAAACATAGGCCTACAAATAATTATATTATTCATATACCCATTTTTATCAAAACTTTTAGTCAAGCCCCAGTTTTTTTTACAGATGTAGTATTTTACTAAAAATAATTTAAAAATCTAAATAAGACACCGATATTATCACAGATTTTCCATATAGAAAATTAAATTTTATACAAGAATATACTGTATTATCAAAACAAGGTAAAACCCATCATTAAAAAAAGGTCCTACTTTCAACAAATTCAAACAGATTTTTTTAGTTATATGCATAAAAAATTTATATTTATAAAATTAAAAACTGGTATATTTAGGGGTATAATATACTTAAACATAAAAACATGCATATTTATTTTATGATGAAATATTGCACTTTCAGAATTTTTAATACAATTCCTTAGGGCCATCTGACTACATGACAACTGCCCAAATCTTAAGTCAGTAGAGGATGTCAGTCATGTTGGTTTTAATCCCATAAGAACAATGTTATTTTCAAAATGGACATACAATACAATGCCGGCGTGGTGGCTCAGTGGCTAAGGCTTCGGACTGCGGAGGGCAAGGTCCAAGGTTCGAATCCCCACTGAGCCAACGGTCGGTACTTCACTCGTTGAATAAAGTTGACGCACAGGCCTGTAGGCCCATGTCAAATCACACGTATCCAAATTAAACAGTTATTTTTAAACAATATTTTTCCAAACTTTTTTCCATGGAAGTTTTCAAGTGTTTATTTTCACCTATTTTTCAAAACTAGGTGCATGTATTCAAAATATAAAAAGCAAACCCAATGTGCAATAAAATAGTATTTAAAATGACACCTTATATACAACTTTTGGTCAATTATTGACGAAAAATATGGATTTCCAAATAAAATTGTTCGTATAGGATTAAAACCAACAAGGCCAACAGCCTCTGCAGACTCTTAAGAATCATGGTGTTCAGAGAAAGAATGCTTAAATTTGATACCCTACTTCTGCAATAGTTAGTAATGACCATTCAGACACTTTACTTACTTTATTGGCCCCAACACATCAATCTAAAGATTCAAAGCCATAAAACAAATTTATATAGAGCATAATTGTCAATTTGCTGAGATTTACAATGCTTAAAACGTTGCAACAGGTATACAATAACTATACCTTAAACTACCTTTCAATAAAATTATATAAGAGTAAGATAAATCATTAGTTGACAAATTGTTTGGATTCATTAAATTAATCCATATTACAAATTTCCAGTTATTGGCTTATTGGAAATACTACAATAAGTTCCAAAAAGTGGCTTTAAAACCATATAGTAATATACAAATTTAAAAAAAAATCTATAAGCCAAATGACATGTTCTAACTTGTTGCAAGATATGCTTTGGAAGTTTGAGTGAGTGTATAACTTTATTGTATGGATAAATCATCATATTTATTATGTCAAGTTAATATTAAGACACTAGGCCTATGACTTCAGTATCAGTTTGACAATCAGGGCATCAGTTTGATAAGGATTGTTAAATATTTTGTATGCAAGAAGGGAGGTTGAGACACTATCAAGTGTGTTTAACAAGAAGCGTTTTAGTAATCCCTACACAAGACCTCAAGTGTGCCCAACATACTCAAGCCCAATGATAAATGATCTTTCCTTACCGAGTGCTACAGCAATTATCTGCAGCACGAGGGAAGCTAGCCTGCGAAACTCCTCCGCCACACCTCCAACCAACTCCTCAAAGTTAGGGATTTCCTTTGACGGAATTTTTCTTGTAAAACTTTGAATGTTATAGCAATGCCTCATTTCTCTTCTTCTGTTGTTGTCCAATCTGCAGTTACATTTGAATAATAATTTATATTCACAGGATTAATTTTCAAATTATTGATATTACTGGACTTGTTTGCTTAATTATGTGAATCACAAACAACTTTGACTGTTACTTAACCCAATTGTGATGTCTAAACTTTCTTTTTACTTATGCATATTTATTATTTAAGGTATGACTACTGAGAACATGAAATAAAAAAAAACAGTTGTCCAAATAGGAATCAATGAAAATTGAAAGTGATAATGGAACTACTTTACCACATATTACACTTGCACATTGTTGAGCAAATATGAGAAAAACATATAGCTAATTTATACACATACCATACACGTACAGTAGTATAGCACGTGCTAGTAGATATATAAAAAAAGAGTATCTCTACAGTTTGTTATTTCAAGATATATAAACTCATCTGTGTATATCTTGGAATAACAAAGATAAGACAAGTTGAGTTTTATCTTTGTTTCATTATCTTTGTCAATTCGCTAATCCCAAGTTGTATATGAGTTTTATCTTTGCTAACAATCTCAGAGTTTATTAATAGTATCATATTTCTATGTACATGAGTGTTGTAACCTAGGTATAAATAAAAAAAGTTAAAATTCATCTTATTTTACCATGTGAAGTTAGGGCTCTCTAACACTTAACCTAGGGACCAACGGCATAACGTGACTTCCAAACTATAGGAGCGGCAGGGCAAAAACTGTTAGTGGTCTTATCAGGAATTGAACCCGGACCAATTGCGTGGCAAGCCATTGCCTTAGCACCTTAGCTACGGCCACTCCAAAAGGTATAAGGAGAATCAGATTATAATTTTTGAGTCAATTCATTGATGGAGTTTAGAAATCGCTGCCAGCTTGGAATGTCCGCATGCGCCTCATCTACTTAAGTATTTTAGTGTAATTCGTACACACAGACCCCTTAAAATAACAGTTGTATAAATACTGTACTGAAGAACTCTAGCATTATACAGTATTGATGCTTAAAAGGTGATTACATGAACATTATAGATAACACAGCAGATTTTAAAAATAAATCATGACAATTTAATAAAGCTGGCAGAAGCTTAAGTACTTTTAATACGTTTTACAGTTCTTATATTCTAGATGTAATTAAAATGCAGCCGCTGAACTTTAATGGAAGAAATTGATTTTTACCAGGGCAAAAGGCTGCTACATGAATTACCAGCTTTATGGTTTTAAATTAAATCATGTCATGCTAGTAATGAATAAGCGGCTGAATAAGCCTTTTCCCAGTGACAAATTAATAATTACAAATTCTTTACGGTTGTTAACTGCTAATGGAAAATAAAAATTGTAAAACATAAAATCCTATATTGAGTTATTTGGTCCTACATCGTTCTCAAATACTGAATGTCCATCACCAAGTCTCAGGGTATCATTCGCCTCAGGTGTTGCATTAGAGCCTGCAACATCCTCATTCAGCTTCTATTTCTTTGTTTGAATATTCGAAGAAGTGCCACTATCCGGTGGCCTGATGATATCCAGCAGCCTTAACCTAGATACTTATCTACGCCTGACTGCAATTAGTCCTTATCACTAAATGGTGGTGGGTCAATACCACTGCCTTTTACCCCCGCATCCCACCACAAACCAAAACTAAAGGAGTTTGAGGGTAGGTTTAGAAGGAGCAAGAAGTGAAGACACCCACCCGCCCATCCATACACATACGATGGTATTGACCCACCCATCTATGTACAGTGGATAGGTGGGTCTGCCCTCCCATAAACGTTCAGTGGTAATGTTTATTCACCAATTCAATGAAAAAAATTAAGCAGTGGCAAAATTATATTAAAATACTGATTACAGTTATTTAGTTTATGACAGTATTTTTCTATTGACCCACTATAAAATTAGTGGAGCGGCCGTAAATAAGGAGCTAAGGTGCTGGCTTGCCACGCTGCCGGTCCGGGTTCGATTCCCGATGTGACCAATAATAGATTTTGCCCTGCCGCTCCCGTGGTTCGGAAGTCACGTAAAGCCGTTGGTCCCCAGGTTAAGTGTTAGAGAGGGCTCCTTAGCCCTAACTTCGCCTGGTAAAATAAGACAAACTTTAACTTTTAACTTTAAAAAAAAACATAAGAAAATTACTTTTGGGATCATTTAAGACAAGTACTCTAGAAGAGAATAAAGATCTATTACAACACTGATAATACAATTAAATTTATTGGAAATATATGTCATCTTATCAAGTAGTGATGGCAGTTGCATGGCACAAACATTCTTATCAGTGTCAGTCAGACTATCACTGATAATGTGAGGCTCCTGTGGAGTGTGTTCTTGACATTCCTTAAAACTAATAGAGGCACCAAAAATTCATTGATGAAACTAACTAAACACATCCTTTACAATACTAGGAAACATAAAAACAAAATTAAACCTTTATTTTGCATAACTACTTGTCTACGTTACCATTTTAAGATACTTACAATTTCATGAATATTATTTATTTATTGATAGCAGCCAATCTCTTAACAATAAAGTGAATTTTTTAAAACATCAATGTTAAGAGATTGTCTGTTATCAATAAATAATATTCAACAAATTTTAAGTAATATAAAATAACTATAAGTATAATAAAAAATAAAATAATAAATAATTGTCTAGCTAAACTTTTGTCTAGCTCATTAAATGACAAAACCTAATCAATTTTTATTATTCGTTTCCGTTTTTCCACTTGAAGAATACAGACGACTTCTCAATACTCAAAGACAGTACCTATATACATTACAGTACTCATTATGGATAATTTATTTTGACTCTCAATTAGTCAGTCGGCCGGCATTCTATTTCTCTGGCATGTGCTGTAGGAGCATGCTTTTGCACATAATCGCTATACTTTAAAAGTACCAGATCTACTAGCAAATGTAACCTAGGTCACAAGGCTGAGTGAATATGACAAGAAAACATGAATAACGCATACTCATAAAATAATGGCTAGTTCAAATTCAACAGTATGGGTGGTCTCTGAAATACTAGTGTGTAACATATTTTAGGTTATTCTAGAACTTAAAGGTCACATCAAGTATTTACGTACATTAGGTTGCATGGTCTATAAAAGACTGCAAACTATTAATATACTGGTTACTATGAAAATAATTAAATACAACTGTTTATATACCGCAGGAATGTTATAAAACAATGAAATATGTTTATTATCTATGACATTTTATAAATTAATATTTGGTCATGTGAAGTATAAAAAGTACAAAGAATCACATTTATTTTATTTCCTTTTATCTTTGTCTGCAAATTTCAAAGCACTTTATAATAATGGATGGTTGTTTTAAAACAGTAAAAATACCTATAAGATCAGCAAATTACTTTGTAATACTATAACAATTAAAAATACCTATAAGTTCAGCAAATTACTTTGTAATGCTATAACAATTAAAAATACCTATAAGTTCAGCAAAGTACTTTGTAATACTATAACAATTAAAAATACCTATAAGTTCAGCAAATTACTTTGTAATACTATAACAATTAAAAATACCTATAAGTTCAGCAAAGTACTTTGTAATACTATAACAATTAAAAAATTCCAACTCTATTTTCACTAACTCTACAGATCTCGTGGTGTACAAATGACCACTCCAAAAACAATTACATAATTCCTTGCCAGTACTTAAAACTGAATTCGCTGTCAATTAGCGTGGTTTGTATACAATGTGATAGAGGAGCATGTGCTAGAAGAATGGGGCTATGGAGCTTCGATTTTTTTTGTAATTGCTAAAATTAATTCTTCTGTACACTATGCGACTCAGGTTAAATGTCCTAGGGCACAAATTAGTATATTACGAGAGAATTAGTATAAAGTCAACTATTACCTTTCAATTTTAAAAAAATAAAGCAACACATTTTTAGTGCCAATTGCACTGCATATTTGTGTCATGATTTGTTTCCTACAGCAAGTTATTAGTGGACTTGTCTCCTTAGGTTAGTTTGCTGATGCCCTATATCTCCTAATATACTAGTGTTAATATAAATGTCATACTCAACACGTTTTTTTACAAAAACGACAATATGAAAATAAGATACCAAATATTCGCTACTGATTGTTACAAACTAAAGTTCCACATCCTCCTCAATCTCATTGTTAGATCTATTAGTTATGGCTTGTAGTTACTACTCCATTAATTCTACTCTTACACAACATTTATCTGATTAACAGTGAGTCTAAATAAGCTGTACTTGTTGAAGTGGGAACACAATTCATTTCTTTGATTTATTACCACAGACAGCCGTATCGTAAAATATACAACTCTGCTACTATGCTTCTCTTCTCTGTCTTATCATGGCTATTACCACCGGTACTGATTTCATCAGTAGCTTTCAATTCAATAATAATTTGCATCACTTGAGCTAAATACAATATGTGATATCAGACAGCTAGTAAACACATAATAAGCTTGAATCTATTCATCATATTTAAATTGTATTAAATAATACACAATTTGAAGATATTTGTTAAAATGCTATTTTTTTCAGTAAGAACAAGGATCCTAATGGCCTATTTTTCCAATTAAGATATTTTTTCTTACTGTGCACCTCCATTATTAGAATTGGAAACTATGTTATTTTTTTCTCTGTCATATTTTAATGCATATTCTGAAAATAAAATAGCAAGCTATGAATGGAGATTTCTACACATTTCCCGCCAATTCTGTATTATATTTCTAGTTAATTAATAATAAATGGAACAAGGGTAGTAAATATACTTTCAAGTTTTATGGATTCAATAGTAAGTTATTAGCCATAAATAATAAATAGGCTTTCAAACATCATCAATAATAGGAAAAATATAGCATCAACAAACTAACTTAAGATCATCAACTATAGAAAAAAATATCAACTAAAAAAAAAGACTTAATTTAAGTCCTTGAAAACGGTTTTCCTATTTGGTTTTCACAGGTAGCACCAGCATCCTCTCTCTTGTCATCCCTCTCTTCAGCATATGCTGCAATTACTAATATCTGAGCTAATAGTACACCAAACAGTCCTCCTAGAAGGGCTCATATTTGAAACCAATCACTGTTAGATAGCAGCACAGACAGGCACACGTCTACAGAAAATGCATTCCCTTGGACAGTCTGTTTGTGTCTATAGCCCATGCTAAGAGGGTAGAACATGAATTTCCGGAGCCACTGGCCCCATCAGAAGAAGGCACCAGTGACTCCTGATATTTTTGTATTATGTTGTGAATATTATATGTTTTCTTATGTTTGTGTTAGTGGACTTGTCGCTCTCATATTACAGTATATTTAACTCAATTTCGTTTTTTTTTTTTTTCAAAAAGAACATAGAACCTAACTAATCTAACCATAAAATATAAAATCAGTAATTTTAAATAGTTTTTATTACAAGCAATTAAAAACCCATAATTACCTCTCAACACCAGCCGGGATGTATCCTTGGGGGTCATCTGGAGGGTTAACTTTGTACAGATTTTTTACATCATCAGAAAAGTCACAAAACTTGTCCATTATTTTGTATACTGCTTGCAGCTGTAAAGAAATGCAAAAATATTTGAGTATAGTTTAAACTCTGTTGCCTTCGGACTATATATGCCTATTATTTTATATTATTATTTGATGAATCCTCTGTGTAGAGGGTTAGTAATCAGATTACATTTTCAAGCCATGCTGAATTATATAATTTATCATATTTTCTTCCAAATGTACGACAAATTGATCCATTGCTTTAGGCCAATCAAATTTAAAGGGAAAAATTACACTGGAAAATAAATTGTTAACTGACCGGATTTTTTTAAAACTCACCCTTTCTTCAGTGATTCCATGGTTGACAAGGAACACCAATCCTTTAGAGCTTAAGGATCTGTCCATCTGGTTTGCAATTTTCCTCAGCCATGGTTTTATTGGAGTTGTCACTGGTCCTGTACAGAAAAATAGACATTAGCAATTTATAGACAACCTTCAAGTACATATTATCTTATACTATGTTGTGGATACGGCAGGTTCACAAAATTGTCAAGATATTTAAACCAAAGAGTAGTACAGTAGTGGGAAAGTGAAAAGTAAATGAAGAAAGATGCTGTGTTAGAAGCTGCACTTTGCAGGTTGTCTCATACGATATAACATCTCAGGTTTGTTTATAACCTAGGATGATCTGACCATTATTTCCCATTTAAGTCAAGTTTATAGACAGCACATGGCCCACCTTGGGTAATTATGCATTAATTTCTAAGTGAGCATTTCCAAGATAATTAGTCTCAGAAGAATGCCTGTTCCACTGAAGGTTAATGTCTCCCATTCCTAATAATGGGCTTACGCAACAACAGTAAACAAGTGTCACTGTGTAGTCAATAGCTTTGCGTTTATCTCATATTAGGGTACTCTTATAATATATGCTTTATGAGCCAACACCATCACTCGCCAACTCATAAAACCCCAGTCTTCAACCTCTGTTTGTCACTCATGACTACATTAATATTAGAAGGTAAATTGCACTTCACATACCAATGTTATTAATAAGGGAGAATAGTTCTTTAAAGGGTAGTTTAGCTCTTTCAGGATGGAATTTCAAAAATCCTGTCTTAGTGCCCCTATATGATGTAAATTCTGCATTCTTAAAAATTTCAAATTGATCAGGTATAATTTTTGGAGAGATTGTGATAAATGAGTGATAATTTTCCCCATACTGTAACTTTAAACTAGTTATACTGTTATAAGTAATACTGATTTTTACAGTGTGACAAGACGCAATGGGGACGGCAGAGCATGCTGTGACTGGAGAGATGTTTGGATTGCAAACGTGTCTAACTTTCTCACGTTCATAATGCGTAAAGTGTGCAGAATTAGATATCAGTTTTGCTCAGTAAAACACACATATCAAACATGTAACATTTCGCACAAATAATTTTAGGTTAGCTCAGGTGAAAAACAAAAGTAAAATTAAAAGTCATTCCATACATGTACTGTTAATTTGAGTCACACGAAAACCCACATACTAATTACTACAAGTAAATACAAGTTTTCAGTCAAATGAAATACAAAAGAAAATTCTTTCCATTGACATGGGCCGATTAAACTGATTAAAGATCTCTGGATATTGTACATTAAGGGTGTTTGTCTGGGCGCCCAATTTAGCACTCTAAGGAGTTTTGTTCTAGATTTTATCGCAACTGACGCTAAGAGTTATAAAGATCCTGACTCCCTAACAAACTAGCAATGCATTACCCTTCCCTCTCCCCCCCCCATAGCCCCCGACTGCCTTCCCCACAAATTCAACAGATGGGCATAACTCCCACACTTATAGAAAACTCTAGCATTCAATTTTATATATATTATTAATCTACTTTTTTAGCCAAAGATGATTGTACAAATTTCAACTCAACATTTTAACGAATATCATTTATAGAAAAATAGTTGGTAACACTTTTTAAACAATTTTTTTAGTTTTACTATATACCAAGTTGATTAGTACCTTTTGTTCACTATATTCTCAAAATGTTAATAAATTATATCACACAGTTTGTTCATGAGTTGTGCACCAAAAAGGCCAAATTAGTCACTTTGGGCAGCCATATCTCCATAAAGATTTTTTAGAATGTTTTCCCGTTACACGTTTATTACTTACATTATTATTATTCGTTCATAAGACACCGATCGTCAAGATATGGGCGAATATGAGGTGTGATGAGTGTAGATAACGAGAGTAGTTATTATTACTAAGGTTTATTATAACCTTATAACCATAACCTTATTTATAGGCTATTAATAAGGTTACTAAAGAGCTATTTATTAATAGCCCAATAGCCAGGGCAACTAATAGATAGACATGGTTACTAACAATTTTATTTAACAAATTTTCAAAAATAATTTTTTATCAAACACCTTTAATGTTGAACTCACGTAAAACTCAAAATTGTGTTGGCCTACTTGATACTGATTGCAGATTTATATTATATACAGTGAGAGTGAAGCTCAACCCCCCTGCTGGTGTGATGTAGGCGCTAGACCGATTCACAGACTTCACATGCTGCTGTGGCGATGAACCTTTCATTCTGCCTGAGCCTGACTGACGACTGAGAATGCCAATAAATCAGTCTAGTAAATCATGGGTCCACGTGAACACCCTCTCTTTATTGCCTGGTTCCCTTGTGACAGCGACGGCCTAGGCGGCTCTCAATTCTCGGCGAACTATAAAAAGCTAATACAGTATAAATATTTATATTCTGTACTCACTGATTTACGTTGAATTCAAGTCAACGTAAGAAAAATCGTGCCAATCGTACAAAACGCAAACAAGCATGGAACAGCTAGTTCCACGAAATTTACATTTGTATATATTTGATTTGTTTTACTTGTGTTTTAAACGACAGTCAACTTAATAAATTGTGAATATGGAAGTCATTTGAGTGAAACGTGGTTAATAACCAGGAAAAAAATAATAGATTACATAGGAATAAAATACCTGATATAAAATAATATTATTTTTAAGGGCAAATTTGAGATAGAAAAGAACGAATTTTCCCACCCACAACAAAGTGAGCTGTATTAAGTCCGAGGCCAAATGTCAAGATAGACATATCAGCTGAATGTTGACTTTGAATGCAAGTACAAAAAGTAACTCTGTATGGAAAACATTCATAGTTATAGATGTAAGTGGCTATATTTCAAGGACATACCATTGATGGGAAAGACTTAACGGGCTATTAGGCCCTACTGTATACAGTACTCTTACGTTCGCCGCGGCTTTATTTGCCATATTAGGCTACCTAGCCTGAGCATTTTGAATTCTTTTGATTATTGACACACACATATTGTCGTTTCAATATCGCTAACTTTAATGTTTGACATCATTTTGATTATATTATATCATTACATGAGTAAGCAGCCGTGCTCCCAATCTAAGCAATGACAACGTCTCTGATATGTCACGTAGTTGACCAGTAACGTTTTCCCAGAGTTTATAGATAGGTTATCAATGAATAACTGAACAACTTTATTACATCCAATTCAAGTGTCTACTTCCACACTCATGTAATCTAAAATGGTACTTAAGTAAGTGTTTATCGTAATGTTATACTTACGATCTGAGCAGAGGTGTACAGCTGAAGATATGAGTGGTACCATTTGACTATAGAAACAAGAGGACTGTCCGCTCATATCGATCTCGTGAAACAGGTTTTAATGTTCGGTGAAATTAGTTCATGTTCGATTTTCACAGGGAGCGCCAGTGGTTTCCCTCTCTTCATCCCTTTTTATGCTACTCCAACAAACTCTGGTAAAGAATTGCTGAGCTAATTGTACGCTAAACAGTCGTCCGAGCGTTTATTTAAAATTAACCACCGTTAGAAGCACAGGTGCGCCTATACAGCAAAATGCCTTGCCCAGTCTGCTTGTTTCTGTGGTTCCGACCGTCCTGCAGTGAAAGATTGGTCCAACAGATGATATTCTCACATTCCTGAACTACACACAATAAAACCGATTGTGAAGACTCTTCCAGATTCACTTGTGTTAATGCATTCCGAACAAATATCGGCTCTTAGTTCATTACAAACATCACATTCGTTTGACTACACTACAATCGCGTCCGATTTGTATTTCCGGCATACATATTCATTAATATCTTGAAAATACACGTCTTAATAAGAAAAAAAACTAACTAAAAGATGTGCAGATTACAGTTAAAGTAAATCACTTAACACCATATGTCGTAAAAAGGTATTGCGCCAAACAGCACGTAAAGATAACAAACAAAATAAATTGAAAACTTCTTGTTTTAGCTAACTTCCTTTTCAGGCCTTTCGTTCTATTTGTGTCATAGAACTTCATAATACAGATACGGTGTAGTACATGGAAATCTATGGGCATATCTCTAACGGTTTAAGTAAATCGAGAAAAAACACCTAAAAATACATTAGGCAAAAAATATTAAACAAAACACAATTTTTGAAAAATACATGAAACACAAAACTAAGATATGTTATGCACGAGAAATACTCGCTTGAAAAAAAAAAAAAACTTAAAGTAAGATTCATTTTCCCTTATTTTCCCATTACTACCGTAATCAAAAACTTTCGAATGATATTTTCAATGGATATTAAATTCCTGATGTACATCCTGTACTGATAACGAACTGACAAAAAAGTGTCTTATTTCACCATCACTTCAGTTTCTAAGGCGTTATCAATAGTTCGTTCCCTATTGAGACGATTCTTTTTTGTATTTAAACCTATATGGCCAATTAAGCAAACTAAAACAATTACAACAGATTACCGCAAAATATCTGCTTATTCTGTAGTAATAGTGTATTACAATCACAGCGTCGGCGTACATCCAAGTTGATCACAGTAATCAACCGCTGCAGGAAATGATTTTTAACATCGATATTAAAAATTGTTCAATCATTTTCGAATATTGTCAACTGATGACAATTATAACTAATAAATACAAATTTAGACAATGTTACGGTCAAATCTACGTTATAAATGCTTGGAAACAACA
Organism: Stictocephala bisonia; assembly: GCA_035578905.1. Classification (NCBI taxonomy): domain Eukaryota; kingdom Metazoa; phylum Arthropoda; class Insecta; order Hemiptera; family Membracidae; genus Stictocephala; species Stictocephala bisonia. The sequence goes on from JAQJVL010000261.1 coordinate 1,127,713, forward strand.
CTCCTCAGTGATAACAGGGCTGCCAGCTAGGATGTCACGCTCCAAGGTTCGACTTTGACAGACGACCTTGAGGTGTGACGAACACCTTGCCGTGTTAAGCCAACTGTAAAATATGTTTCTACAAAACATTCTCGGGTAATTGTCAAGAAAGACACGTCTGCGCGATGGGTATACTGTATAGAGAGCAGCTCGCCGTAATGTGTGTTGCGTGAGAGGGGTCCACCGAGACAGGAGATTTTAGGACATTATAAATAACGCTAAAGTAAAGAAAAATGTTTCTAAAAACCTATGTTTCGTTTCTAACCAGTATGTATGTTTGTGTTTTTACATAAAAACATAGTCAACATTCGCTCAAGCTAAAGATTAAATTTGAAAAATTTATCCTGTCTAAAATATCTTTACTGCTATATCCCCTTATCAATTCTTACCAACACGGATTTGTTCCAAACAAGTCTACATTGACTAACCTTTTATTATACCAATCATATATCATGGACGCTTTTAAAGAGGGACCTCAAGTTGATGCAATATATCTAGATTTTTCTAAAGCTTTTAATAAAGTAAGCCATTAACATCTTCCTGCTAAGCTTGAAGCCTATGGCATCAAAGGCTCTCTCTTGGTTTGGTTCGGGAGCTACCTGAAAGGAAGAGAACGAATAGTCCGTTTTGCCAGTACACATTCTTCTAAGTTTCATGTATCATCAGGCGTTCCTCAAGGATCACACTTAAGACCAATTTTGTTTGTAATTTTTATCAATGATATAATAAATAAAATCAAGGTGGCAAGGCCTTCTGTTTGCCGATGACATGAAGCTTTTTTATGAGATCAGGTGTACTCCTGACATGTTGCTTCTACAGGAGAGTCTTGATGCTGTGGTTGTATGGTGTTATGACAAATGTATGTCACTCAATAGTGACAATGATGTAAGTTTCACACAGTACATACTTTGATTAATACTAACTACAATTTGAGAGGTCAGGATCTCCCAAGAAGGATGAAGGCAAGGGATCTTAGAGTTCTTCTGCAGACGTCTCTTGACCACTCTAACCACATCTCAGATATCGTAGCAAGAGCTAACAGTTGCCTGGGGATGATTTCCAGGTCGTCCAGATTCTTATCAAAGCCCACCTCCTTAATGTTGCTATATTGTGCATATGTAATGCGTATTTTAGAATATGCCTCTGTAACTTGGTCTCCATATAAGAAGATGGATGTTTCATATATACAAGGTGTCCAGAACAGATTCTTCCGACTGGTCGGTGTCAGACTTGGTTATAACTACATGACTGTTCCAATGGATATGTTAGCCTCACAACTGCTGCTAGAACCCTTAGTTATTAGGCGTGAAATACGAGATGTACTCTTACTCTTTAAGCTAGTCAATGGACTAATTGACTGCCCTGCACTGTTGGAGAGGGTCACCTTTCGAGTCCCTAGGGGTACTAGATCATTGGAACTCTTTGGAAGACTGCACCACGCAAACAACTACGAAAGAAACAGCACTATAGTTAGGAAATCTTGTCTGCTCTGGAATTGACTTTTTTAACTGTAGTTTACCAGCATTCAAAAGAGCTGCCAAGTTACTTTTGGCTCAATGACGGGAAGATATAGCAGAATTGTTTTTTACTGTTATTTACACTCATTGTGCGTATTCACCTTTCGATCAGCCATATATTTCTTTGCTTTGTTAATGAAATTATGTCTTTGTTAATAACATTATTGTAATTATTTTGTAAAAATAGAATGTCATTGGAATGAAATAAAATTATAAAAATAAAATAACAATGGGGCTCAATTACAAGCACAGCTTCAGTTAAAATCCATCACCAACATATTTGGACAGGCGAAAATTCACATGTCATCAGATAAGATCCTCTACAACAACAGTTTTCGGTGAATATTTGGATTGGAACTAAGCGATTAGTCAAAACCGTTATTCCGCTAGGCTCAATGGAATGGTGAACTTAAAAGACTTTTTCAGAAAAAAATAATTTTTTTTTTATTATGTACCTCATCATTTGCAGCAAGATGTGTGGTTTAAGTGACACCTCCAAACAATAGTATTTTTGTTCGTGAACAACTACATCGCAATTCCAAATAAATGGATAGTTCGAGAGGGCCAAGTCAAAGACCAGCGAGGTTCCTATACTTTAATTCTATGACCTTTTTAACTTCGGTGTCAACTGAAAACTTCCTTGGTGAAAGGAAACGCCATGGTGTTTCTTTCCACCATCGCAAACTGTAGTGTATTGTTATCCAATGGAGACCCTTGAAGAACAACCAATGAGGATTTGGTGGGATATAAATGATGAAGCAGATGCCAGAAATATTTTAACGGATACCAAAATCAATGAAAAGGCACTTGGATGCGTGAACAACGGAGGTCATTTTGAACACTATATGTGACACTTAAATATTTGTATTTAGCATTGTTAATAATTTTCTAATCTTTTAAAAAATCTTGAAACACCCTGAATAGGCCTACGATTAAGCACCAATAGATTCATTAATTTACTGCGTCAATGCTCTTTTAGTAGATTATTATTTGTTTCACTCATATTATTAAATAGAGACAAATATTCAAAACTACTCATTCGTCCTGTCTTTGTTTTGTACTTCAGACTAGAAATGAACTTTATTCACAGTTTGTTAGATAATAAATGCTAAGTTTGTTAGAGAAACAACCGAACAAGTTCGTCGAACGTTGTTGGCCATAAAAAAAACTGACAAGATTAAGTTCTCCAGACAAGTTTGTAGACAACAGCTCGCGGACAAAGAAAATCAATGTTCAAGGCTAGAGACTGACATTTGGACATAGTGGTTTGTAATGAGTGTATCTACGCAGCAATAGAAACAGCAAAACAAATTTATTTATTTCATTGATGGATGAACGATGAACCATTTTAACGTCAGACGTATGAAAGTTAAAGTTATTCTGTTCCAAGTAAGAAGCTCACTTTTCCCCCCAGATATGGGTTCCCTGGCGATGAAGTACTAGATTCTGATAACTAGATTACCTTTTTTACCTTTAAAATTATAAATAATTTTACATTTTTAGTGAAATATTTAAAAAATCTTAATTCCTTCAGTTAAGTGCAAAAAACGTAGTTATAAAAAATTAAATGTGTATTTGGAACGGTTTTGTCTTATAGTTAATTTAAAATCAGCTAAATTCACCACTTCATAAGGCCACAAGTTCTAATGTAGTGGTTAAACATAAAAAAAAAAAAAAATATATATATATATATTCCTGTCTCAAGGGAAGGTACATTAACTATCATATTGTAATATTCGCCTTGTTTCTGTTCTCGAGTTTTCTTCTTAGAGGGTACCTTAAAGCTTTTGTTACAAGATGAAGACGGCTGGTAATTGATTGATTCTGTCTGCACGAGATTCGGTTGTTTGTGATAGTTCTCCCCCATTTAATCTTCTTCAATAAACTCCGTTAAGTCGGCGCTTGAGGTGGTGAGGCTTGGTATGGCCTATTCTTACATCCAAGAACGAAAAAACACGAGCCCCCACCTGGGAATGTTCTGCCACCGTTGTCAACAAATACACAACCCATATATAGAGCTATTTCTATAGTTAATTGCGTTTGTATTTATTTTTATAAAGTGTTTCATTGGAATTCAACAGTTCTGTAAAGGATGTACCGTACTTGCGCGTTTTATGTAGATGTTTGCGCGACGGCATCACGGCGATCATCACATTCTTTTTACACACAAAGACCGACTAATCCTCAGAGAGTTTCATTACTAATTAACTAGGGGACACCCCTGCACGCTACGCGTGCCAACCCTGTCGCTCGCTGCGCTCGTTACACCTCACCCTTCGGCCTCGGCCAGTGACCTGAGTACAAATCCGAGGTTAACTGTACTGTGGGTTAACTGTATACGTAAAAACACAATATATATTTATTTACAGCATCTCACTCACATTACTTACGTTGCTACCTATTTATTATCATAAATACCCAATAATATTCTTTGCTTATTTCAAACGTATTTATTTCATTTGTTTTTGTTAAACAGTTAAAAATCAATTATAAACATAAAATAACTGCTTTAGATTACCATTTAAACCATGCCTACAACCTTTCCTTGTTTAACATAATGAAATATCTAACTTCATCTATTTTACAAAACACTATTTTACACATTTCAAAAGGTGTTGAATCTTTTTGTAAATCATTATTTACGTTTGAATAGTTGTTTCGTTTCGATTCATATAAATCTCTCTCCATGCTATTCTTATGGCCGAAAACCAACGTTGAGGGCTTCTCGTGCCCTTCAGAGTGAACAATTCTAAGAAATAAAACCTTATTGCACAACTACGAAAAGAGGCAAATTTTTTGACACCTCGACCGTTTCGATTGGTTATGAAATAAAGAAGGTGTTGCGTTGACAAAAAACGGATCCACGTATTATATATAACTAGGGGACACCCCTTCACGCTTAGCGTTCCAATCCCGTCACTAGCTGCGTTTGTGACACCTCGGCCTTCGGCCTCTGGCTTTTGACTACAAATATTAGTAGGTAAACTGTATCTTGTAAAATCACAATATTAAATTTATTTACAGTATCTCACTCGCACTACTTGCGTTGCTACCTATTTATTAGTATAAATACCCAATGGTATGACTTGGCCTATTTCAAACGTGTTCGTTTCTTTGGTTTTTGTTTAACTGCTGAAGACTAATCAAATAAATAATATAACTGCATTAGATTACCATTGAAAACCTAGAGTTCACTAGAGCCGAGCCCTACAATAGAATGTGAATAAAACCATGCTTACAACATTTCTAGATTAGTATTATGAAAGATCTAACCTCATCAGTATTACAAACACCATTAAAACATTTGTTAAAACTTTTTGGAAATCATTTTTTTTTTTTACATGATTCTTACAAATGAGACGCCGACACAGCGTTGTGCGTATTTTAAGGCGAATATGAATGGTTTTATGAGTGTAGGATGAGTGTGGATGAGTGTAGTCTGGTTACTAACTGAGTTCAACTGTTCCTCAGGAAGGGCAATTTATTAATAGCCCAACAGCCAGGGCAACTAAGGGACCTACAGCTTTATGTGGAATCCGTACCACGTAGTGCTGGTCTGATTTTCAGCTAATTGACAAGCCTGATACTCAGTTATCTCACCCACACAACATCCGCACAATGATTACCACCCAACATGGACACCCCAGACTTTTATTTACATTTTAACAGCTGTTATTTTTTGACTAATTCAAATCTCTCCCCATTCTATTCTTATGACCGAAAAACGTAGTTTAAGGGCTTCCCATACCTTTCAGGGTAAAAATATTGAAGATTTAAAACCTTATTGCACAACTACGAACAGAGGCAAATTTTTTGTCACCTCGACCGTTTAAATTGGTCAAGAAATAAGGGAGGAGTTCATATGAAAAAAAAAATGCTTCCGGTATATACTAATAATAAAGGAGGATATCCCAATGACAAATGAACAGCAGGTGGTTATCAGCTGATACCTTTCAATGTTTGTTATGACCCTGTTTGGGATTGAACTGAGCACCTTCAACCTACTACGCTACCGAGCAATTACTCTCAACAAAATAATAAAAGTGATAAGAGAATAATTATCGGGAGACTAACTTCATATATGCTCAGATACGTTTTTTTAGTTGAATTTGATACTTGGCCTTTTAACATGCCTAGTTTTGATTACTAATTCTACAATTTAAAGTAACATTAGGAGGCCTAAGTACGCAGAGGAATCTTAACATGTCAACAGCTGTTTGTAAGAAGTAAAAGAGTTAATTTAGATCCCTCGTACTTTTTTCTGTTCATTACCACACATACAAATAATATTTATTTCATCTATAAAGGAAAGTTTTCTTATCAGCAAAGCTTTAAATTTAATTTTATGAACTGTCAATTAATTTTCATTACAACTCAGGTACGCGCACAGGCAGGCCCTATGGCATATTATTTATGGTAATTTGGTAAATTTAAGTAGTTTCGTGAATATATATATATATTTATTTATTTATATATATATATATTGATTATGTTGTACTGTACATTATTCTAGGGAAATAAAACTAATTTTCATATCATTATTTTGTTTCAATACTTTTGACTCATTCAGATACAAATCGAACCCAGATTTCGAAAGCAGAAGTCGGCCCTGCCGCGACGGAAAAGGCAATGAGGTCACATACGACCGCCATTCTCTACTTCCGGTAACGTCATGCGACAGTGTGATTGTGTGAATTCGTTGTGTAAACCGTTAATGGGTATTAACAGCTGCACATCACGTGATGCAGAATGCACCGTGAATTCTAAGCGGAGCCAAACTGCTTACAAGTACTGCTTAATGCATTTACAGTACTTGTACAGTACTCTGACTTTCTGCCTCTTGCTCTGTGATTTCATTTTACTGCATAGTTCTTTTTTTCCCCCCCTTTTTCCATTGTGTTTATTTTTTTTATATATACATATATATTTTTTTTTCTTTCATAATAACCCTAATCAAAGGCATTCAACATTTTCTTGTTTTAAATACTATCCAAAATTGTTTAGTTTTTATTTTTATTAAATTGCCATAACTCATATAATTGTGTATTTTATTCAGTTTGAATTTTTTATTTAATCCTGAATAAGAGTAGTCCATTAGTTTTAGTATTAATTGTTCATTGTACTGTTTAAGATTGAGCTTTTTTTTTTTATTCTCTTATTTTTATTTTTGAATTAAAGAACTCCCTTCCACGCACAAGCCTTGGGCTTATGTGGAAGGTACTCACATATAAAACATGTAGATTTTTTTTTCTTTTTCTACCTTTTGTATAACCTTGTAAGTGATATATATCGATGTATTTATTTTCTTCATATAACTAATCTATGTAACCTTATGATTTATATTTGAGTGAGTAAATAAAGATTTTGATTTGATTTGAGTACTAGAGAGAATTTATTTTGAACGTATCATTACAATACTAGTCATTCTGAACTGTTTAAACCAAATATTAACCAAATTTAACTAATTAATTTTAAATCAAATAAAGTACAGACGCAAATTTGGTAAGTTATTTAAAAAAGATCCTATTTCCTATGATTTTAATCAAACTTAAAAAAAAAAAGACATACTGAGGTGTAAAGCGTGTGGGAATGAGAGAGAGGGGATCGAAGTTGAAAGAATTTGTTTAAAAAATAAGACGAAAATTGCACACTTGTTCTTTTTTTAAGCATACAAAATAAAATGTATATATATATATATATATATATATATATATATATATATATATATCTACTTTGTTGTAAACCTTAATTATTAGTTTTATTTTTGTTGATATGTTTTTTCCCCAAACTGTAATTCAGTCAATAATGTATTGAATATGGTATTGTACTTAATTTAAATTTGTATTTTATGCTTGAAATATAATTTTTCATTTCATAAATAGTGGTTTTGTTTCAGTCATTCAAATAATAAACTTGTAAGCGTGGTAATATGTTAATGTTTCTCATTGTTACATTTTTGAATGCATGTACAACTTTTTCTCCAAAACTCAACAACTTTTTAGGGCGAAAGAGTAAATGCATAAGGGTCTTTTGTATAAATTATATTTACAACGAATGATCTGATTTCAATAAAAAACAGTGAGAGTATGGCGCTTTTAGGCTATTTTGCATCTTTTGTTGACAATGCAAATTTGTATATAAAACGTCTTAATATGGATTATTTAATCTTAATAGTAACTTACAAACCACAATTTATGTGATCACACACTTTTTTAATAAATACTTACTCAGTGAATTCGGAGGAAACTAAATTTAATGGTTTAAATTTGAATTATAGCAGCAATTTATGTTGTGCAGTAATGTGACCGAACAGTGGGTTTGTCGATGACAGTATTAGTAACGTTCACTTATAGGCTAACGAAGGAGTTACAACCTTACGTAACTCCAACAAAACATTCCCAAAGCTTCAAGCGACTTGCTGCGTAAACCTCCACGTTGTTGCGCAATAATGTGACCGAACAGTGGGTTGTCGATGACAGTATTAGTAACGTTCACTTATAACGAAGGAGTTACAACCTTACGTAACTCCAACAAAACATTCCCAAAGCTCCAAGCGACTTTCTGCGTAAACCTTCACGTTGTTGTGCAGTAATGTGACCGCACAGTGGGTTTGTCGATGACAGTATTAGTAACGTTCACTTATAACGAAGGAGTTACAACCTTACGTAACTCCAACAAAACATTCCCAAAGCTTCAAGCGACTTTCTGCGTAAACCTTCACGTTGTTGTGCAGTAATGTGACCGCACAGTGGGTTGTCGATGACAGTATTAGTAACGTTCACTTATAACGAAGGAGTTACAACCTTACGTAACTCCAACAAACATTCCCAAAGCTTCAAGCGACTTGCTGCGTAAACCTTCACGTTGTTGTGCAGTAATGTGACCGAACAGTGGGTTGTCGATGACAGTATTAGTAACGTTCACTGATAACGAAGGAGTTACAACCTTACGCAACTCCAACAAAACATTCCCAAAGCTCCATGCGACTTGCTGTGTAAACCTTCACGATGCTGTGCAGAAATGTGACCGAACAGTGGGTTTGTCGATGACAGTATTAGTAACGTTCACTGATAACGAAGGAGTTACAACCTTACGCAACTCCAACAAAACATTCCCAAAGCTCCATGCGACTTGCTGTGTAAACCTTCACGATGTTGTGCAGAAATGTGACCGAACAGTGGGTTTGTCGATGACAGTATTAGTAACGTTCACTGATAACGAAGGAGTTACAACCTTACGTAACTTCAACAAAACATTCCCAAAGCTCCAAGCGACTTGCTGCGTAAACATTCACGTTGTTGTGCTAATCTTGGAACCGATTCAGTGATTCAGGAGCAGTTTGCTCTAGGCGCCCGACAGAAAAGGGCACCATTCAAAATTGATACTGTACCAGCAATAGCTCTACATTGAATTCTCAATATGTGTGCTATATTGCCATTTGTTATGAGTTATGCCACAGATAACTAGTTATCTGTGGTTATACTTATTTTTAGGGTTATAAATTCAACTAACAATTTATTTAGGCCTAATATAATTTAAGTTCTAAACCGTTTAAATGCTAGTTTGTAAGCTAATTGTTTTCTTAAATGCTTGATATTTTTATGGGAAAGAAGAGAAGTCGAACGCCACGAAAGCAAGCTGCTCCAGGACGCATTTAACCCTGTTACGCCACTGAATCGATTCAATAATGTTCAGTGATAACGAGTCACCTTGTTTGTATCAACGTCACTGTTATCACATCAATAACACCAACAAAACGTTCCCAAAGCTGTCCAAGTGGTTTGCTAGGTAAACATTTCACGTTGTTAGTGTGCTTATCTTGGAACTGAATCACGAACGTTTAGTGGTAACATAACAGTTATCACTTCAAGAAACTGAGACAGAACATTCTCAAAGCCCAAGTGATTTACTAGGTAAACACTTCAGGTTGTTATGTTGCTTATCTTGGCAGTGATTCATTAATGAAATTCAACTCGTTAATCTAATTTGTAAAATAATGTTATTTCGTTGGAGGCTAAATGGTGAATTACATTTTTATTAATACATTTTTAATTTCATTTATAACAGATTAGTTTTTATTTTAAAATTATTTATGTAAGATATGGAAGTTCCCAGGTTTATAGAAATATTGTGAATATTAGCCATAATTGATGTGCATAAGAAAACTGATTCAGATGTTTCTCAATTGCAAAAAAGGAAATCTAGAACAGCCATACCATAGCAAAATGAGCCTAGAAGTGAAAAATTAAAAAAATTATGTAACTAACAATATTACAGCAAAAGGTCCCTATTTCCATAGTCCAAAACAGTTCTTAAGATTTTTGTGTTATTTCACTGATTTTGTTGCAGTATAACTTGATCTTCTCAGGGTATATCAAGAAGGGGTATATCAAGAAGAAGAATTTTTGCTGATTTTTGTAATAATTTTAATACCAGTTAATCAGCTTACATCTTAGGTGAAGTATTTTAATATAGGAAAGTTTATTCTTTGTTGCAGCACATTGAGAAAAAAAGTAAGATCACTTAATTACTTCGTAGCTCAATTTCACTTTGATTTCCTTGTTGTAACACCCGTTACCAAAAAGATACAAATATATGTGTAATAGCTTCCCTACAATACCTATTTACTTAATCTTTTGTAAAAGTGTGGTTATGTACATCTTAACATTATAAGAACCTTTGATTTATAGTACTAAAAATGTGGTACTGGGCGTTATATAATGTTGGTAACGGACATCAGATATACTATAATATACATTTGAGAGATATTTTTTATAGTTTCAGAGGCTCATAATCTATCTTTTACTAAAGATTAAATGAATAGGTATTGTAGGAAAGCTATTAAACAATATATAATCATATCTTTTTGGTAACGGTTGTTACAAGAAGGAAATCAAAGTGAAATTGAGCTACAGTGAAATAATTACTGTATATAATCTTGCCTTCTCTCAATGTGTATATCAGCTGATTACTTGTATTAAAAAAATGAGCCAAAACTCTTAATACTCTGAGTAGACAGAAGTTTTACTGCAAAAATGAGTTAAATATTGAAAAAAGTCTAATAACTATTTTGGACTCTGATAACAGGGACCTTTTGCCTAATTTATTTTTATTTTTCACCTGTATGCTCAGCTTACTGTAGAATGCCAACTGGCATAACCATGTAACAACCAATCCAGTGATATTAGTTTTTTAATATCTTGTTTATATATACATATTCATATTATTTAAAATGTTTTTTGTAGCATTGTTTAAATAAATACAACTTGTATTCAAGTTTTATTTTATAATTTATTAACCCTGAACTTTAGTTTTGACAGGTAACACCCGTTATTGTATACTTTTGACAGGTAACACCCGTTATTGTATACTTTTGACAGGTAACACCTGTTATTGTATACTTTTGACAGGTAACACCCGTTATTGTATACTTTTGACAGGTAACACCCGTTACTATTCCTTGTAACACCCGTTATTGTATAGTTTTGACAGGTAAAACCCGTTACTATTCCTTGTAACGCCCGTTATTGTATACTTTTGACAGGTAACACCCGTTACTATTCCTTGTAACACCCGTTATTGTATACTTTTGACAGGTAACACCCGTTACTATTCCTTGTAACACCCGTTATTGTATACTTTTGACAGGTAACACCCGTTACTATTCCTTGTAACACCCGTTATTGTATACTTTTCCTTGAAAAAGTTATACTGTTAATATTTATTATGATATTATTATTATTATTATTATTATTATTATAACTATAAAAATATTACCATTTTTAATTGATTCAACCAACTTATTAATATAAAGTTTAACTTTATAATCTTGGTTTACTGGCATAATATTTTCAATTTTCCTTGTCTTTATATTTCACAGTTTTGAAACTAAACATTATGTCCTATGGTAATATGTCCTTTATCTGTTACATTCGTTACCACATTATTCTCATTTTATTTGACAGTTAGAAGCTGAATGAAGTATTTATATGGCAATATCTCATTAAATGAGCAAAGAACTATTAACAGATGTATAAGTTTACTGACTAACTCATTTAGTTTATTTATTATTGAATTTTATTTAGTTTGGTTGTAACACCTGTTACCTATGGAATGGCTGAGAACTTAACTGATAATCTAACATCACTGACTATATACCGTATATAGATTAGTATATACGGTATAAATGTTCAATACATATGAAATCAAAACTAACATATCAATCTACTGATCAGTAACAGGTAAATATGGCTGCTACTTCAATTCAAAGTTAATCAATACAAGGAAAAACTTTAAACTAAAACACTGAATACAAAAATAAACATTCAAATAAATTTAATTAATTCAAATAAGATAAATAAAAAACAACCTCCACTCATGAAGTCTAGACAATTTAAAGAAGAACAAAGAAAGCATAAATAAACATTTAAATGAGTTCAAATAAATATCACTGAAAAAACCTCCACTCATAAAGTCTAGACACAAAGAAAGCATAAGGGATAGTACATAAAATAACATCTTAACTGGGCGACACAAGTGTTGCCTAGTTCCAAGATTTTGTCGCCCAGTGCAGGTAGCTGGTGCTGGCAAATTTTTAGAGACAAACTCATCAATTTAAGTGATGTTCTTCAAATTTGGAAGATTGGCCTCATGAAGATTATTACGCTTTTTTAAGCTTCATAAAAAATATAAACAAAAGGATTTGTCAATGTTAGAAATAATGAGTTGCTTATTTGTGATCAAGGTCAGGTATGTTTAGTGTAGTGGCAGTCACTAAACAGTGGTGTGTGTAACGTGAGGGGGGGTGTGGCAAATAAAACGTTCTACATTAAAATAATTCTGCAATTTATTGTATCCTTTAAATATTTCGTTCTACCACAGTAAAAATAAAACTCAAACTATTTTGATAAGTTGTTATTAAAGATAAAATGAAACCAAATCTTGGTTTGCCAACAAAATATTCTCACTAATATGTTGGGATATTACAATATGTAAAATGGGAATAATACCTAAATAAGGGTTAAATGGGGCTTTGAGGATTCAAAATATCACATTTTTCCAGGAAGGGTCTAGAACCATTCACTGAAGTATGTAGTTTCCAGTATTCAATATCTCCTGGACCATGTGTATTCGCTACCACGAAGGGGATGTCACCCAGTGAAATTCTGTTAAAATGTGCACTTATACGGGACCAAATCTTAGACCTTCTATATATTTTTGTTGAATGTTTAATGTGTAAGTAGTTGGAGAATGGCAAATGATCACTGATGTGATTATAGAATCGAAGTTCAAACTATGTATCACATAGTCAATGAGTGCCCATTGTGTTCTTTTCAGAGCGGAGGGGGGGGGGTGTTACCTGGTCTTCATTCAATCAGAGAAGATCATTCAATGTTGATGATTACGAACTTATGATGAGATTGATATTTAAACATTAAGACACGAGTACTTTAGATGTTATTTGGAAATTGTTTATTGGTATGTTCAACATTTTTATTGGCTTGGAAAGCCATACGATACATGCACGCACGCACGCACGCGCACATTCAAATGGTATATTACCATGGAAGTTCTAATCTTCTTTTTGAGTTTTGTTAATTTTCTTTTCAAACATTCAGTTTATATAGTCTATTTGCCATTTCTACCCTGTTCATTCTGGATGTACGTTAGTTTTGTCATAGAACAAGTTTTAAACCCTTAAAACTATAATAACAATAGTATCCTTTTGTTAGAGCCTACAAACATTTGAAATTCTCCACATTTTCTTAAGAGTCCCCTCTCAAAATCCATATATGACCCCATAACTATAACTTGTTTAAGCAATACATTGATTTTATACACAAATAGATTTCCCATCCAATGTTAAATTTTGAGTCTCAAAACATCAGCTGTTTTTGTGGTCCATTGTGGAGCGCTAGTGTAGTCCCATGTAAATGTAATGCAGTTTAAACCAGCTGTGGTTGCGGGCCACACAAACTAACAAAATTATTGGCACAGATATTCCTATTAGATGGTTTATCTATTGTAGGTTTATATAATCAATGGCATTAGTTATGTCACTATTGTTCACCTCACTATTGAGTCACTAATATGTTCTTTAACTTCCATAAGCTTTGAGCATATTTTGGAGGATAAACTACCTACACTATAAAATAACATTTCAAAAATAGGTATATTCTTGAGGCCTTTCAAAAAAACTTTCAACAAAAACAAGAATTAAAACATAATTCTTCAATATTTAGAAAATCACTAATATTCATCCTTTTACCTTAAAAAAAATCATTAAATAACTTTCATCATCATGATCACTCTATATTATTAACTGTTAAAGTATTCCTAATTGCCTTTGATACACATACACCAATACAATAGAACAAATTTGTGTACCATGGTGATAGATATTGATTATATTTCAACTTAAGGTGATGCTATGATCTAAATTTTCTGTTGTTTTGAGATAAGCAAACTTAAGCAGTTTGACTGACAAAATTAAAAATGTTAATACAGCGACTTATTTGCAATGTTCAAGAAATCATTACAAAAATAATAGTTCACAGATAGCAAAATTGAAAAAAAAAAAACACTGATAAGCTAATTTTGATTTAAACTTACAAGTAAATAGTTTAATACAGTATATGAATACATAACTTATTTAAATGTGAGCAGTTTGAACATCCTTTATTAAAGTCAAGTACTAAAAGAGTAACTAACATGTTCTGACGGAGACCATAACATGGTCCTAGAACGTAATGAAACAATAAAAATAAATATTTATATATGACTAAGAGGCCTCTAATTAGGGGAAGCCCATCACTTGCTGTAACACCTAAGCCTTAGGCTTCCGGCTGTTCTGACATTTTTTATTGTTATTTATGAGACGCTGACACAACTTTGTGTCATCACCTAGGATCATTAGCCTATGGATCACCTGTGCAGTCTGGTTACTAACTAAGTTTGACCGTTTCTCAGAGAAGGCAATTTATTAATAGCCCAATAGCCAGGGCAACTAAGGGACCTACAGCTTTATGTGGAATCTGAACCAGGTTGTATTTTGTCTAATATTCAGCTGTCTGGTAAGCCTAACAATCAGGTCTCTTCCCTACACAACATCCAGACACTGACCACCACCCAACATGACCAACAATATACCATTAAAACAGAACAAACATTCAGTAGTATTGTTTTTATCAGCCATTTTTTCCCAATTTTTTTCTTGTTGAAATATTTCGTTTTAATGCTATTCTTATAAAATACAATGATGTTTTAAATAACTTATTTAATTGTTTTTGCTTATCATCAGGTTTTTTATACAATAATGTGAAAAAATCAGGTGTTTTTCAGTCCACATGCTTTTCTTATGGTGAATGCTTTAAGTGATATTTCTTTTTATAGTAATTTTGTGGAATTACTGCTATTCCTTCGAAATAATTTATTTAATTTGACACCTCTCGTTCTTATCAATCTCAATTTTCCAAATTCCCACAATGTTTAATTAAAAATTTTACTTACATAGTGATAAATAGGAAATATCAATAAATATTTATTTAATATAACTTAATATTAAATATACCGGTACATCAATACTTTATTGTGGTAAAACATATTATCATTAATTCAATCTATATAAATTGTTACCACCCAGTAAAAAATTCACCTTCAAACATTTCTTTTATAAACATGATTATTTTAAAAGCACTGAGCAAATATTCATTGTTGTGAGTTATCAAAATATATGTAGAAGCTTGTTTTAATGTGTTAAATAAAAAGGACTCAAACCGAAAAAATTCACGATACAAATAACTTAACCTTATAATTTAATGAACACTTTTATGCCATTGTTAAGCATAATAAGTTAATATTTATTCAAATGAGTCATTACAATATTGTATGGGAATCATAAACAAAGAACATGCATGAAATATTTTTGATTAAACTGTATAAAATAAATCATAGACTGAATAAACTGGGTTGTCTAATGTAATTAAAAAATACTAGTATTTTAATTATTCTTTACTTATTTTCTTATATCAATTTACCATAATTGATGCTGTATAAACATTTCCCTGCATTAAACATTTATTAATATATATAATGCATGCGATAGATCTATAGTAGTTATTTACAAGTACATCTACTCACATTTTCAGAACTTTTGACCTACATAAATTTTCAATAATTATATAAATGTATTTTTAAAGTTTAATTACCATTAATGAATGTTTAATCACTGATATTTATAATTCAACTCCTTCAAAATAAAAGTTATGTAACCAATCTTTGAAAACATCTCAAGCTGAAGTCATTAATTTAGATTACATTCAATTAATATCAATATAAATTGAACAGGACAATGGTTTAATCCTTTTTTTAAATACATCTCATTAAAGCTAAAAAAACTTATTGACAATAATCATTTATAGCAAGTTGAACATTCAAATTGTGCAGAGTACATTCCAGATGAGAAAACAACTTGTTAGTTGATTTCGAAAAAGAAATCTAAAAACAAAATGCTCTACAGAAAATGAGGGGCGTTCAGATTTCAGTTGTATGAACAGGATGTCACAGCATTTACACAAAAATTGGATACTGATTATCTGTGATTTTAAATTATTTACGGACACGTCTGCTAAATGAACAACAAAAGAAATAAACGTTGTAGTATACTAATTAAGTAACGTACTTACCCATGTAAGCCAAGTCAATGATAGGAATTTCATTTCGGGATAGTAAAGTATCAGATATTGGCTCTTCAATTTTTTCCATGACGCCAATATAAATAAACAATCACTTAAAACATTTCTAACCTCAATTTGAAAGTTGCACAGACGCTATATTTTGTCAACAGAACGATTACGTTACGACGGCGTAGCTGTCGCTGAAATCGGATAAAATGTAAACGATGGCGCCCGAACCCCGAAGAAAACACAACTGCCCAGTTCGGGTGTTTTCGTTTTCATTCGGATCATGACGAACCATTTCACATTCACATGTGTTTAGTAACAGCTGATTCACAGTATGGCCAATACCAGTGCGATTAAAAAACAATAGATTGTTTTACCACTATAAGATGTTGAAGAAGAAGAAGAATCCATGTTTAAAATGTTAAAATACAAGTATTAGACTTTAAATTTATTATTAAACTTGCACCTACTTTCATGTTGTTAAACATTTAATGTTTCTATGATGCTTTCAATAGTTCTCGTAAACGCACTAATTATTTAATATAAGTGTGGTGCAAACGTACATAGATTGTATTAACCTCCTTGCCCAAAAATATGAAGTGTTTGCATTTGGAATTCTTAGCTCTACTACTTATCATGCTAAATAGTTGGTTACAGCTCCATTAATTGCTGATAGGACAAACTCAAAGTCATAACATGCTTTATTCTGATTGATATATATCTGCATAACAGCGCCATATTTACATAGGAAAGTTATTCTATGTTTTACTAACAAATACAAAGAATAATATATAGAATTGCAACTAATTCAAATCAAATTATTTAGACTAAAAGAATAATCCCAGACAGACGCTATATGGGCACTGGGCAAGCAATGCCTGCTTCAATGATCTCAGATAAGATCACATAAGTTTATTCAGCTAAAATTAACAAAACCTTTGCATTAGCTAAGTCAAATAGAACTAACATTGGTTCTTATTCTACTACTAAAAAGATATACAATTATACAAAGTATCATAAAAATAAATTATGTTACTTCGATAGCCTATAGGCATCAATAAATTCTTAGACAGATTTATGAGGTAATTTTTTAGCAGTTTCTAAATTTGATAAGGTTTAATATAATTTGAGAGACACGTGGAGACAGTTATATACGAGTATTATTATGCCATTATAAAACAGATGTTTATTTTTAAAAAAGAGGTTGAATATTTTGGAATTGTAAGTTTATTCTGGTTACATAATGAATATGGCATTGTAACTGAGGCAGTGAAATTAGACA
Organism: Stictocephala bisonia; assembly: GCA_035578905.1. Lineage (NCBI taxonomy): Eukaryota > Metazoa > Arthropoda > Insecta > Hemiptera > Membracidae > Stictocephala > Stictocephala bisonia. Next base: position 1,145,232 of record JAQJVL010000261.1, read on the forward strand.
TACCGGTATTCTGCTTGACAAAAGTTAAAGTTTCAATCATGTAAATAGATGGTAGGTAACATTAGGATTTTTGATTTCTGGAAGTAATCCTTACAAGACTGGAACTTACGCAAAGAAAAAATAGTTCTAACAGCCCACATTTGTAGTTTGAATAAAAAAACTGTTCTTTGAGATTCATAACCCCAAATAGGTGTAGCATATGCTTTAGGTGGGGGTAGATAAGACCGTAGTATGCAGCCCCCTTCTAGTATATTTTGTCTCTTCTAGTTTTGACCCAACAGCCCCACAGAAATCTCTTCTCTGCTGCTTGAATTCGACTCCATTCCTTCTCTTTCAAGGTCCATGTCTCCATGGTGTATGATATTATTGGGGTATATTATAACTTAAACATTATAATTTTTGTTTTCATTGGAATATATTTCTACCACACCTTAACAGTTTTATACAAATTTCCCCATTTAAGTATACCTGCTCTTCCAATTTCCCTTCCTAGATATTAACGCTGCCAGATATTTACAACTATCCACTTTCTTTAACGGTTCTCCCTTAATTATTATATTCTTATCAAATATCCGACATAACATCTTGATAGAGGCTAAGGTATGCTATGTACACAAAAATATAAAGAATTCTAATTTTAAACATGTATCTTTTTTATTAAATCCTGTTGACAAATATTACCAGATCTCACCCTCCCCACCAAAAGAAAACCACAAAAATGCCCTAACAAAAAACCTTCTTCATTTTGTTTTAAATGTTCGAGTCTTTAAGCTTAATTTGTTAGTTAAAGAGGAATATAAAGTAACATGTAAATAATAGTATGATTATCATCATTATACATTTGTTGTAGTACAATAATTACATATTTATATCTCAGGTCTATTGTACTTATTTACAGAGATGTAATTATAGTTATTATTTACAAATTGTACAAAATGTCATCGTTTTGAGTACACTGCAGCACACTTCCGCAGAGTGAAATGCTCGTAGCTAACCAACAAGTGTATGTAAGATGAAACTGCATAGGAGTTATTGAGTTATATGTTGCTCTAAAGGCCTCAAGTTGTAAACAGACAATGGTTTCAGGGCCTTAAAGTTTCTGGAAAGGCCCAGGAGGTTCCTGTTAGCCACATCAAGTACGCCATGGTTATTGGTATTTAACATTGGGATAGGTATGACATCATGGGGAGGCATGGGTCCATCCAATTATGTTTTGGAAATGTAATTGCATTTAGGTAATTTATTAATTTTGGGTAGCCATGTATATTTTAACTCTTGATAATTTTAACTCCATTATCAAGATTTAAGTTGTTAGGATGATTTATTTCCTAAACTTCGCTTTAAAATTAACCTGTATATGCGCTGATACCTTGATATCTTCAAACAAACCTATATCACCTTGTTTCAGTTAAATATTTGGCACTACTTATATCTCTGTGTACAGTTTGTTTGCACAAAGAATATGTTCCTCAGTCTTGCAGAGATCCATCTTCCGCTTTCACCCCCATGACTGAGGCCACAGCTACACAGTAGAGAGTACACACATTGGCTTTGAAGTCTCATCTGGTTCTATACTCTCTTAAATCTTTAATTTCCTTGGTGGCAGGAAGCTGGAACAGTGTTTTAAAATTATATTTTCTTTGTATTTTGGTTTTGTTGTCTGTAGTAAGTACCTTTGATATACAGGTGGGAACAAATATGGAAACGCTTTCACAACTTTTGTATGACTTCACTTGTAAAATCTTATACACTATCATAGTTAAAAAGAACATACTTTTTGACGACATTAGCAACATTTAGAACATACTTTTAGATGACATCAGCGACGTTTCGCCTCAGGGGGATGGCCCACGAGGAGTTGAACGAAAATCCTCAACGTAAACCTAGGTCGAGTTTGGTATCAAATGATAGGTCTATTCAAAAGAAATTAATTGCCGCAAATCAGACTTCGAAAGGTTTATCCTTTCCAAAGTAGCGGTAATTTGAATTTCAAAGTAACTAATTTGAACAATATTATTTATCCACTATTTAACGGTTTAAAGTAATTATTCTGATAAAAAATTGTAAATAATAGAACACAATTATAAAAAAAAATTAAATTATCAAATTTTCTATGGAAAAAAAGTAACGTTGTTGTGAAAGCAGTTCCATATTTTTTTCACCCTGTATACATAGAAGAACAGCCGCTTACATTTTTTCTTGAAACTTAGGGTCTCCGGATGTGTCATTATTCCTCGTCTCATTTTTCTTTGATATTGCTTGTAATACAACTAATCTACTTTAATGAACACAATGTATAATTTCTCTGTAGTTTCACCTTACATAAACTTGTTGATTGAGCAACAAGTGTGTCACCCTGATGTTTTGTGAAACATCAGAATCTTGTAGAATTTTTACAGTAACCTAACTTAGTCCTAACCATAATACAACTCTGTAAACAGTTTGAATTAACAGTTTAACTTTGGAAGCCTCCATACAAAGATTTCTTTTCTCTAATACTACATTTTGATTACGTTAATGAATCACAATAAATTAAAATCAAACTGCCCAAAACACTAAAGTGATGTTATTTTCAGCATTGTTCAATCTGGCAACACTGGTTCAGAGTTTCAATACTTTTCCAGTTTTATTAGAAACGATTGTTTGTCATCACCGGACCATACTTGCAATGTAGTAGAATTAAGAACAGAAACGTATTAGGCCATGGCTGTACACAGCAGCCCAAAGACAGCTAACTGAGCTATAGTTGTTGGGGCGATGGGTGTATGCCATGTCAGTCAGCAGCCTCAAACATCTACTATAAAAGGGATGTGTGTGGTGCCAGTCGTTTGTTAGTGACTGACTGCAGGAATAGGCAACACTGGAACCGAACCTTACCGAAGCCCAATACTCGTCACTATGTTTCTCCTCTTAATTCTAATATAATTTATTTTTAATTAACTATATTTTTAACACAGTGGTACAACAGAACCTCCATAGTTTGACATTCTATACTTGTACAGTTGTTATTCTTCAATACTAGTCTGTGCATGTTTTAGCTCAGTGGAGATCAAAGAAATAACTGTTAAAGTGAATAACATTAAAAATTACCAATGTTTTGGCTATTATGTTGCTGTAGCTTGTAATTACTGCACTGTAACTCCATAACAACTCAGTAGACATACATTGTTACGTCAATACATACCTTTATTTAGTTTTGTTAACAATTAAATTGTTGACAATTCATGAACGGTTCTTTTTGTCATCTCACCATATATGATATTTGAGACTCTCATATTGGACATTTAATTTTCAACTATAAATAATGTTTTTGATGAGATATTTATATAAAATACATACAAACATATAGAGTATTTTTTAATGAATTCATAAAAACATGTTACAAAATCAAAAGTTAACAACAATATGCTTAAATGTAGCAAGTTTTATAACTGTCCTAAACTCAATAATTTTCTAAAATTATGTACAATTTCAAACAGTTTGACTAGTTTAGTTTTTAAAAATATCACTTCAGAGGAGTGAAATTTGTAAGCTTGATTTATGCTGAAAATTATAAATTGTAAATAATTTATAATTAAAAATTATAAATATTTTCTGGTAGTAAAATAAAAACAACATTTGTTATAAAATATTTATATTTCTTTAAAATTATTTAATTATATTTATTCAGATATAAAATAAAGATATACATACTCTGTTATTGTTATTTTACAATTTTTTTTTTAAATTAATATAAAAAAGGAAAAAGAGAAAAATTAGCTGCCACTTACAAATTAAAATTAAGGCTTTTTCAGTGTTATGGTCTTCAAAACCCAAGGACTTTTAGTACAGTATTTCAAGTGAATTATCTCAGAATAGATTTTAATAACCATTCAAAGTTACTCAGATTCTGATCAATACCTCTAAAAATCAAAATTTGTCAATATAATCTAGTTACACAATGATTCCAGGTAAATTTAATTAATTTTATTAAAATACAATAAAAATATAAAACTAATAACATGATCTATATTAAATCAATTACTCATGAATAACTATCTGCCCTTTTTGCGTTCGCATAATCGAAGGCATTAATGATATTTTCTGTAGGTTTCTCCACTTCTTTCCAGGGTTGGCACTGTGTAAGGAAGCATGGATGTAGCAGGGTGTTGTTGTCGGGGTGAACAAAGAAAGCAAGGCTGTGTCGGCATTTATTCCGAAGTTTAGTATCATTGGGAACCACCACTCTGTGTTCCTGTAAAATTTGGTAAAATGAGAGTAAATTACACGGTTATTACAATTTGGAATACAAATAATTTCCACCTTTATAAGACATATTTTTAAAGTAAGTAAATTTTTTAATGTATCTGTGGGCATAGCAGCAATCAGTGATCCGCAGGTGTAGCTTTTACTTTGTATCTTTCATAAAAATACACATATACTGATGCCTAAGTCATACATCACCAACATATCAGTAGCGGCTTGTGTGGTGAAATGTGGAGGGGCGGCATGACCGGAGGGTTTGGAGGGTATTAAAGTAATGTGGAGGGTCCTCCCCCGGAAAAATTAAAAATAAATTAAAGTTTTTTGTTAACTGTAAATATTAAAATTTGAAGTATGATTAATAATTATAATTAAATTGTAGCAGAAATGTTTTAAATGATTTGCTTGTAAATAAATCCATTCGCCTATCCCTCTGCTTAGGTCTATCAATAGTTCATTAAAGTTGGACATGGATAATAATAGCTGTTTCTTTATAGAGAACATTGCTAAAGCACCAAGTTTGTCTTCTTTCAATGCACTTCTTGTGAAAGATTTGATGTGTTTAAGTGTTGAAAAACAACTTTCAGTTTCAGCCGTTGTCATTGGGATTGTGCATGTAATATGTAACAGTTTTACAGACCAGATTGTATTTTCGTAAATAACATTTTAGTAGTAGCAACAGCAAGAATTCATTTGCTGTTGAAAAATCATTTCTGTTTTATATTATTGTTAATTCTTGACAAGGTTTAATTTTATTATTATTTTATGAAGATATTAAAACAGTAATAAAATATCACTGATTAAATCCACATAAACGTCGAATGTTATTAACTACCAAACCAGAACAGCTGATCTTCCTGCCAAGCTAGCGAAACAGTTAATACCCACCGCCCCGCAGCCTGGCAGACAGCGTCCAAACACTTCTTTACACTCGCAGAAACCGCCACCTCCCCCACCGCTACTGTCTCTCCTATATTTTAGCATTGCTAGTGGCGGGTGCTTCAGCTAGGGCCCCATCTACAGACACATATTGATTTCTTATACCCATCGAGTATATATACTGCAGTGTGTAAGCTATTTAGATAGATACAATTCTGTTGTTGTTGTATTTCTATTGGAGAGGCTCCGCCCTAGAGGCCTTGTGGGCGAGCCGCTACTGCAATTTACTATACAATTATTACTGCACATAAGTATGTAAAATGATTCAGTCCTACAATTTTATATATCCTTGTAACATTGATATAAATTTGAAAACATGATTACAAATTACCAAGTGAAACTTCTTTTTTTAAGAGCTGCCCTAATTAACCCGCGATCGCTCGCGTGGTGAGAAAAAACTTCACTCAAATGGATTTGTTTGTTTGAATATTTAACTATATTACACAAAGTTTAATCCTTCTAGGTAATCTATCTGGACTATATTCGAAATAATACGAATATGGTTCTGAGCCGATAGGTGGAGTGGCGGTATTGTAGTGGAGGGAAGTAGACAGCGTTGTCACGCGTCTAGTAGTAATCTCACCACGCGAGCGGTCACGTCATTGTCCAGGAGAAGGGTTTTCTCACCACGCGAGTTACCGCGCTATTGTTATATCGAGTATCAGTGTTCCATTCTTTTTTTATTATTCTCATGTTATCTTTTAATTTGTGTCTTTTCTTGTAAATAAAGTGTAAATAGAATGTATATATTTATATATTAGTGCTTTTAGTTGTATAAGTTGTAAAAATGAATGAAGAACGTGAAAAAAACATTATTTCGTGGCTTCAAGAAGAAAATAGTGATTTTGATGGTGGAGTAGTTTCCGATTCAGACGGTCTAAGTGAACATGATTCAAACTCTGAACAAAGTGGTGCAGAATCTGAACGATCCTTGGCTGGTAATCCACAAGAATTTCGAACCATAAATGAGGTACGTAACAACAGTAGTGGCGTATATTATTATGGTAAAGATGGAACAGTGTGGGAAGCACACAAACCAAAACAAACTAGGACAGCATCTCAAAATATTGTGCAGAGACTTCCTTGTATAAAACAAGGTTATCAAGATAAAACAGAAATCGTTGACTGCTGGAAAGTATTTGTAACAGATAATATAATAGAAAGAATTGTATTTTGTACAAATCAGCAGTTAGATTCATTGAAGAACAACTATTCCCGAGGTCTAAGGGATTGTCCTCTTACAGATAAAACAGAAATGTTAGCTTTTTTCGGGTTATTGTATCTAATAGGCCTAAAAAAAGGCAACCATTTAAACACTGCCGAACTTTGGTCTGACGATGGCACAGCTCCGGAAATATTTAGCTCTACAATGTCGAAAAGGAGATTTCATACACTAGTTCAGGCAATACGCTTTGATGACAAAGCAAGCAGGCCACAGAGAAAAAGGCTAGACAACTTGGCTCCCATAAGGGACATTTTCACAGAATTTGTAGATCAGTGTAAGGGTTCATATAATGTAGGTGCATTTAGTACCATTGACGAGATGCTTGAGCCTTTTAGAGGCCGCTGTCGTTTTCGACAGTACATTGCAAACAAGCCTTCAAAGTATGGAATAAAAATCTACGCAGTTTCAGATGCTAAGACCTTCTTTACCGTTAACATGGAAATTTATGCTGGAACGCAGCCTAATGGACCATTCAAAATTGATAACGATGTACAATCCGTAGTAAAGAGAGTAGCCCAGCCTTTACTAAATGCAGGTCGGAAGCTTACAATGGATAATTTTTATACATCGGTTCCCTTGGCCAATGACCTGTACACTAATTACCGAACTACAGTTAAAGGAACAGTAAGAAAAAACAAGTCCGAATTACCACATGAAATAACTAACATAAAAGGTCGTCCAAGAACCAGTAGTATATTTGCCTTCGGAAGACAACCCAATCAATGTACCATATTGTCATACATTCCTGACAAAAAAACCAAGAAAAATGTCATCATGCTCTCAACAATGCACAAAGACGACGCAATTGATTCCTCTACAGGTGAGCAGTTTAAACCAGATATCATAACGTTTTATAATGAAACAAAAAGTGGCATTGACGTTGTTGACAGAATGAAAAGTGAATACTCCGTCACAAGAGTAAGTAACAGGTGGCCTTTCACTGTTTTTTGTGGTCTTTTAAACCTGGCAACAATCAACAGCCAAATATTGTACCATTTTAACACAACCAGAAAACTTGAAAGAAGAATTTTTATAAAAGAACTTGCCAAACACCTAATAAAACCCCAAATTGATCAGAGGGCATCCATCCCGAGCTTGTCAGTTCCATTACGAACAAAAATCCAGAAGATTACAGGAAGTTCATCTACTCAGAGTCATCGTAGAGAGGGTGCAAAGGCTAAATGTGACATCTGTCCTGCTAAGAAAAACAGATACACTCAAAATCGATGTGTCGGCTGCAAGAAACTATTATGTAAAGAACATGTAAAAAAAACCAACGTCGTATGTGCCAGCTGCTACGTCAGTGACGATAGTGAGTAATGGTATGAACTGATCGTAGCTTTTTACTTTTTTTATAATGTATACTTGTTTTCAAAAATAATTTTCTGTACAGAATAATAGAGAAAAAAGTAAGTACTAGCGTTTCATTTTCATCCTTTTTAATATATTCAAGTTTAATAAGTAACTTAAGGAACATAATTAGTATATAACAGTGTATTTATATAAGTTAAATACAATATATTGCAATTTTTCAAGCGTTCTAAAAATAGAGAAATATTCTCACCACGCGAGCGATCACGTAACCTTCCGTAGCACGAGTAATCGCGGGTTAAAAGCAAACATTGTTGCTTATATGTAGCTTCTTCAAGAAGGAGCAAAGTAGCCACTAGAAGAATTAAAAGTTTTGTCTGCTAAATGCGAACAAAAATTGCCACATGTTGCTGTGTTTAGTATATAGTACTTAACACTGTTATTATTGTGCATAATGTGTTTCTATGCATTGCTAGAAGAAATGTACAAGAAAAGTTTACTGGCAATTGTATACATTTTAGTTAAAAATACCTTTATGTCCAAATGATACACCATTTTTATTAGTTTAATGAATTTATCTGGAAACATTCTGTGTTCAATCAATATATACAGAATTTATTAAAATAAAATCTATACTTTCTGTCTAAACCCTTACAACCTAATATAATATGTACACATTTACTAAATATCTCAAACCAAACCAGCAATAATACATGAATCTAATATGATAAATAATGTAAATTCTTTAAAAAAGGATAGTTTTATTTTTAGTGTAATGCAGATTGTACTTACAATTGCTCTATAACGAGAAGAGGTCCATATCTCCATCATGTTCCCAAGGTTAAACAAAATGGCTCCTGGAAAATGGCCGACATTGTTCCACTTGCCACCAATTAATACCTGGAATAACTATTTATTAGTGAGAAATTGGTTATGGAATAGTGAATAAATTACAAAAATAATTACATTTCATACTTTTTATTTGCAATGAAACTATGTATTATTGTAATTAACATACTGAGACATGAATAATAACTTGCCAACTATTTACAAGCTACCTTGGCTAGTGTTGTTTTGGTTCTGACCCTGTAAATGTTGTAGGTTACTCCATATAACAGATGGAACTTGAAATAATTCGCCTGTCTGTTAGTTCATTTCTTTTTATCTTGTTTTAGTGTGGTACTTCATTTCTTTTTTATCTTGTTTTAGTGTGGTACTATCAGTTTGCTGTTGGGTTGTTTCTGATTTTTTTCTTTTGCTTTCTCTCCATTAACACTAGATGGTGAATACTACTAGGTGGCCCATTATGAACTCCCAACTGCAAAGTGCTTCTTTTTCAGTGCTTCACAAGCTTTTTTGTAAAAATCATAAAAAATACTAAAAATGCTCCAAATGTCAATTTTATCATTTCGTTTTTCTTCTCAAGAACTTTACTTTCACATACTACCATCAAAACTTATGAAAAATAAATAGTAAATAATTATTGTCTAGAAAAGATTGAAAAAGTTTTAAAATTTTGTATAACTTTCCTTAGGAGCACTAAAAAATATTTGTAAATAATTCCAAGATAGCCAAATTTTTTATTATTTTGTGCACTATAATAATATGTTGTAACATGTTATATATACTACTAGTTTTTTTTTTTTTTATCGTTTGTTTAAATAAAATGCAAAAATGTCAAAATGTGCAAAGTTACAGTATGATCATTGTATGTAATCAAATAGTACATGTAAACATTCTAAAAAATTACTATTTAATAGACAAGAAAAATTTGTTTAGGAAAAATAGTCATATTGTACTCATATTCAAAGTTTTATAATTTTAGTTTGTTGTGGAAAATAAAAATTGTATCACGGAAACGAAAATTCTGTGAAAAATCACATAACAATCCATAAATAAGGCGTATGTATAATTGTTTGCTACATATACTTTATTAGTAAAATCTATTAGCTACAAGAAAATGTTAAATATATGAATATATTCCAAAAGGTATAACATTTATAACACCAAAAGTCAGTGTGCGCAAATTGTGTAAACGGCTCTTGAAAAGTTGTATATGTTGTAATCATAGTATAAAATATTAACATTTCTTAGGATTTTTTCTGACAACAAAACCTGATAAAACAGATATTTCTGAATAGAAATATGAAAAAATAATTATATTAGTGACAAAAATAATGTTTTGACGTAAGATAATAACATACTATGTTATATTTATTTATACATAAGACGCCGACCGTCAAGATATGGGCGAATATGGATTTTGAATGAGTGTGATGAGCGAATGTAGTCATTGTTACAAACTAAGGAATAGTCGGTCTTAGTTTGTAACAATGACTACATTCACTCATCTACACTCATTACACTCATTCGAAATCCATATTCGCCCATATCTTGACGATCAACGTCTTATGAATAAATAAATAAATAAGGCCGACTATTCCTTAGAAAGTGTCATTAATTAATAGCCCAATGACAAATGAACAGCCGGTGATTATCAGCTGATCCTTCTCAAAATGTATTGACTCTGATTGGGATCGAACTGAGAACCTTTAGCACATGAAGCTGGAATTGAACCAACTACGCTTCCAACCAATTGTTGTATTGTTGTTGATAAATAAAATAGAAGCGTCATTTTGAGCAAACACAAATAATACATTTTTTTCAAGATCTTAGATTATTATGAGAATGCTGAACTAATACCATATTTTTACATGTCTTATTTGATCAAATTGGATAACAAATAAATGTTTAGGCTAGTATCTACATAAATATATACATGGTTGTAAAATTCAAATACACTAAAAAAAATGAAATATTTTACTCACTCTAAGTTCTCCAGCGTGTTTTTAGCCCTATATTGCATTATTTGTATGTAGGATTGTTATTATTATGATTTTGAAGTGCAAGTGCTAGTGCTTTTATATAAATATAATGGAATGTTGATTAGTGGTAGGACTTGTTGAACAATGCCCAAGACTAATTTCCTTTTATGCACTGTCACTTCCACTAAATATATTATATATAAACTACAATACACTATTCATTACACTACCTTTTCATTTAATTTCAATTCACTACACTTACTATGGTAAATACGAGTTTTCGAGAGAGCATTCTGTATAAATAAAGAACACTAAACGTAAACTGACAGCCGCTCTTCTACATCATCATTGTCACGTGACCATTTCCAATGAACAGCACGAAATTTCCTCAAGACGGTACTAACCGACACAAGAACTTTCTGGCTTCCTACCCAATTTATTTATTTATTACCACTTTTTACAACAGGTTGTACCGCACCAATAATGGCTTTTGAAAGAACACGCAAGAACAAGGATATACAAACACATTTTTTGTAAAACAACCAAAGCACCTACAAAATTGCAATATCTTTCGTTGGCTAGAGTATTTCATTAACTGCAGATTGACAGTTTGTACCCCTGATTCCGACTATTTGTTATTGTACAGTTATGCGACAAACATCGGCCATTTTCCCACTCCCGACCCCCGCCGGGTTGGAATTTCAAATTGCACATTTTAATTTTATTCCTACGTTTATAAAATTGCATAGAATATTATTTAAAATATGAAATGTACAGAACAGAACATTCTGCGTTAATTGATACCAAGTTTGTCGCACTTGCTTTATGATAAACATATTTTTTATTAAGTTTTACACAAGAGCACGCGACATGCCTACTTTTGCGATACGTTTGAAAATAGGATGCGAAGCACCAGGATTCGTGATCTTGGGTTAAATTTGTTTACTTTCATAGAAACTGCTATCTATCTTGAACTTTCTCCTCTACAAATGCGCCTAATTGATAGAGGGTAAGTTATATACAACTAATCTCATTTAATTTGATTATCTGTATTTTTGATATATTTATTTGTTAAAACTCCATTTTTCTAAAAGTTTTTTTTTCATTATTGTATAAAGAATATATACTGCAATTTTATAATAAAACTTGTTCCATGCTTGTTAATTTCAAAATAGAGAAGAACTTCGATACTTCAACAGTCCTTATAATGTGAGACTGGCCATGGCAACATAATACTGTGTAGCAACATTACTGTCTGTGGCAGGCTGTGCATATTTCAGCATCTGCTGTGCTTATCAATGAAATAACAGTATCAAAATGAATAAAGTAAAAAACAACCAATTTTTTACATTAACCCTTTGGGGACCGAATGACTATATTTCGTCATTTACGTTTTCTCTCTTGAGGACCGAAATGACAAAATATGGTCATTACTAAAATTCACATTGAGGATCGAATGACAATATCCCGTCATTTGAAGTTTGTTACATATAACATTCAATTTACCGCTTACAATAACTTGTAGGTCTTTGGGATGTTTAGCAGACGTTCGAGAATGCATTTTTTAACGTCTGGAGTCAGCTGTAGGAATATAACATCAATGAAAAGAACTGACAATAATAGACAGAGACCTTATTTTAACAGATGAATCTGACAGTACTAACATAATATTTTATGTTAATTTCTTTATTTTCAATCCGATGTTATATTTTTTTCTGTGTTTGTAGGTGAATAAGTTTAGACCACAATATAACAGTTTCTAATACGTAAAATATTTTTTGTTTACCAGCTGTAAGCGTACAAAAAAAAGATTTTTTGAAAACAAAATACACTTTTTATTGACAAAATATAAATATTTAAAATTATAAGATGACTTTTCGGACATTTATTCTGAAAAAGTACTCAATTACAAACATTCTGGTCAAAGAAGTACCCTTGTATCTTTACTAGAACAGATGTTATAAATAAATGTATAAAGACTTGTGAAACTCCAAAATTTCAGCCTGAATATTTTAGATGTTGCACTTGAAAAGTGAGGGGGAAAAAAGTTCACACTTTTTTTTTGTCGGTCCTGTAAGGGTTAAGTTACTGTACCTTGTAAGTGCTGTACTGTCCATACTTTTAAAACTATGGAGTATAACTCAATCTTAATTCAGTAGGACATACATTGTTACAGTAATATTAACCCTAGCTGTACTGTCTGGTTTTACCAGCAATACACACCAGATTTGTGTCACTTTGTAAGTCTTGGGATTATTTTTTTTTTCACCTACTAATAAATATCAAACTATATGTTGTTATATATCATTATTTTCAGAATTTAACGAGAAATAAAAATAAAATAACATCACATTTTTTTAACTGTTCAAAAATTAAACAAAAAAAGACAAAAATTGCGAAATTTTTGAATTTTTTTTTTCGTTTTACCCCTGAAATGTGATAATAAACAAATGTTTCCATGGTAATCGATATGTTTTTTCTATAGAACAGTTTATCTACTTCAAAAATACGTATAATATGATATACTTTATTCAATGAATATTCTCAAAATATTGCAAGCAGTAAACACAAACAATAACACAAATCAGCTGACGAAAAATACTGTTGATGTTGTAGCAAAGAAAAAAAATAGCTGCTTCACTCAAATTGTTGTCATAGAGTACCAAATTAAAGTATGCTTCTTTCTGCACATTTTGAGTACTATAACAACCGTTCCATACCAATAGATGACTCAATAACGGCAAATTACGAAAGGCATGCACATCGACGTCAGAGGCGTCGACGGTATCGGCAAGCAGGTGCCGATCGACGCCTGAGACGTCGTTGGTACTGGTAGGGTTAAATCAAATTGAAACTTCTTTATCCTGGTAACTTTTACAATTACATAATAGCATCAATAAGACAGATTACAATTACAACGTTTGTTAACATGATACCTTATGCTAAATCACAAAATCACTGGTCTAATTTGTGATGAGCAGCATGGTTTCACTAATCGGTGGTCCATTGTGACTAACTTAGTATCTTTTCAAAACTATATTCAAGAAGCCTTTGCCACAAATAAACAATTGGATGCCATATACATAGATTTCTCCAAGGCATTCGACTCAGTGGACCACAATCTGCTTCTCAAGAAGTTGATTTCACAGGGTTTTGGCAATACTTCGTTTCATTGGCTTGCAAGTTATCTTTCTAATCGTCCATCATATGGCAGATTCACATCATCTCTCTCTCCTCTGAATTTATCTCTACTTCAGGAGTCCACAAGGCTCATTACTTAGGCCTTTCCTTTTCTCCCTATTCATAAATGACCCTCCTGAAGCCATACTTAACCAAGACACACTTTTATTTGCAGATGATGTTAAATTGTTCTCAATCATTTCTAAGGAAGAAAACAGTTCATTAATTCAGGAGAGCTTAGATGCGTTGAACGTTTGGTGTATGGAAAACAGGACGAAGCTCAATGTGAGAAAATGTCAGGTCATAACATTCCATCGTTGCCTATAGCCAATAATACACAACTACACTCTTGGAGACGTTATTGCAAGAGTGACTGAAGTGAGGGTCCTTGGCGTTATACTGACACCCTCATTGAATCCTGAACTGCATATAAATAACATCTGCAGAAGAGTGAATAGAACCCTTGGTTTCGTTTGTCGTTATTTGAAGCACATTAGAAGCACAACTGCTATGAAGACACTATACTGTGCTTTGGTTCGTCAGATCTTAGAGTATGGTTCTCTAACCGGTAGCCCGCATCAGAAGTATTTGTGCGAAGAACTTGAACGGATCCAACTTCACTTTGTCAGAATGGTGGGTGTCAAGATTGGTTTCTTATATCATCAAGTTCCAGTAGTGGGTTTGGCTCAAGAATTGGGACTTCAATCTTTGGAAATGCGCAGGCTAATGGCTGACCTGGTCTTTCTTCGCAGACTCCTGAATTACGAGGTAGATTGCCCTGACATCCTAAATTTAATTGTCTTGAAGGTTCCTTCTTCTACTCGTTCAGCTGAAATGTTTACAAGGCAGTATTACCGGACAAATTATGCAGCTAACAGCATCATGGCACGTCTCCAAAGAGTAGGCAACAAAGTATCTACGGTGTGGATTTCTTCAGAGAGGGCGAGATAACATTCAGACGTAAAGTGTCTTTGTTCATACAAAGTGCCCCTGTACTTTAGGTGGTGCCTCTAAATGGCCACATTGTTTACCCCTATGATTATTTGATTTGATATTAGTGTCTAGTTTGTATTGTTATTTTACTTTTATTTATTTATTCATAAGACGCCGATCGTCAAGATATGGGCGAATATGGATTTCGAATGAGTGTGATGAATGTAGATGAGCGAATGTAGTCATTATTACAAACCAAGGCCGACTATTACTTAGAAAGTGTCATTAATTAATAGCCCAATGACAAATGAACAGCCGGTGGTTATCAGCTGATCCTTCTCAAAATGTATTGACTCTGACTGGGATCGAACTGGGAACCTTTAGCACATGAAGCTGGGGTTGAACCAACTATGCTACGGACCAATTTGTTATTTGTTGTGTTATTCACATAAAAAAAATTGGCGATGTCCGTTGGAAATGAATAAATACATTAATTTTATAGCATTAATCCTAATATATATAGCCCACTTTTAAATTTATTAATTTGTTATTCATGACAAAAAAACAATATTTAAAAAAAAATTTGTTATGTATAGGCCTACTTATAGTATTGCTTTAAAGTTCAACAACTGTGCTGTTAGCACAGTTTATGATCGTCTCTCTCGTATAGCTCAGTCTTCCTCTCTGTGTTTCTTTACTTCTGTGTCTTTGTGTTTTGTGATTTAATTTCTGTGTCCCTGTTCGTCTGTCTTGTTCGCCGACATTGAACGTCTACCTCTTGCTGGTATCATATCTGGCTAAAGTTCTTTTTGGCCCTGGCTCCGGGGTCAGAGTGTGATGGACGGGCACCTGCATAGCTTCTGACAACAATTTCCTGGACGTACAGCATGGTACCCACGGGTTGGGCCAAGCATTCCACTCTACGACCCAGAGGGGCAGCCTCCTTTTCCTCCTTTCCACGCTGACCATCCAACGGCCTCCAGGATGAAGACATTGTCATGCAGGTGATAACGACAGTTTTTATCTGGCCCTTCTGGCCCCCAGCATTGAATTGTTTTTGTTGAAGAGCGGTCATCAGTGAACATTACTATTTTAAAGTGAGATATATATTTAGATTTTGTTTAATTTATATTTTTGGAGGGGCTTTTTTGGTAATTTTTTTTTCAATGAACGGGTTCTCGGGTATTTGTGAACTTTTAGTTCTCATTAGGAGCTACCCTGTTGCCTGCTGGACTTTGGTAGAATCAGTAACTTTAACGTTTTTTTCTTTAACTTTTAAAAATTAGCAAACCCCCTTTTTAGGCTTGAGACCTCAATCATGTAGCTGTCCGTTTAAGAGAATTTTGTTATTTTGTTTAAAAGGGTTATTATTTTAGTGTTATTTTTAGTGTTGTTATTATTTATTTAGATCTTTATACCATTTGTTGTTAATTGTTATATATTTATTACTGTTATAATTTTTCAGAGCTATATACGAAGTATAGTCAAAAAGTTCTCAGAATTGGTTGCAATATATTTATCGGACAAGGATAAAAACTTACAAACCTATTTTCCTTCAAAATACTCTTCTCCTACAACAATAAACTTGTCCCTACGATCATACAGATGGTCAAAACACTTTTGACAATTATTTTTCAAATGTATTTCAATACTTTTATCGTAATTTTATCTGACAGCTTTAACTCCTCCAAATTGATGTTTTCAACGTGTGAACAGTAAGAAATTGGCTGGCATGAGGTTAGACGAGTAGGGAGGATGTACTAACATGTTAATGCGGTATGTACTAATGAGAATCGATGCGCAGGGGTATCATTGTGCAACAAAATCCAATTATTTTCTGCTCATTTTTCAGGCTGTTTCCACCTAATGACATCTCCTAAGCGCCGAAAAACTTTTGTGTGGTTAAATTTATCTTACATGTGATATCACTAATTGTTAACCTTCAGTTTGCATGGACACTTTGCCAAGCTCACTCATTGTTGTCATCTGAGATTGCGGTCGAAGGCCGTCGACTTCAATGTTTATGCGACCTTTACAAAAACATTTGTGCAATTCCTAAAATTGGCTTTTCTTTATCGCCTTAATTCCATATGCTTGAATTGACATTTTAATATATTATAAAGAACAACACTTAGCAATCTTTTGTGTTTTTAATATTCTAAATTGATTTCTGTCTCGAAAGACTATCTTTAGTTGAACAGAAAAAAAATTCTGACATTTTAAGTGTCCCAGAAGATGACTTATGAAGTAAAACACCAAATTTAATGTTTTATAGCTATTCATTAAATCAATTTTCAAAAAGCAACAATGTAAACACACAAATACACGAAAAGCGCTCTTCACAGAGGAACAATGGCGGCTCGGCGATACTCGCACCACCTATATCTCTTCTTCTGGAGTAGTACTAGCTGATAGACAACGAAATTCCCGCCAGTAATCACGCTGTGTCACATTTCATTCTATATCTGGACTTACGTTTAGAACATTATTTTTTTAATTTACCTAAATGAATGAGTTTTTTAAATTCCCCTTTAAGCTCAATGATTCAGCAAAAGTTAATTTTTTTAACTGTTAAACTAGTTTTTTTAATTTCCTAATTTGTATTACCTAAATATTAATTTTCATGTCCATTTCATGCATTTCTTATATGGTACAACCTGGATTATCCAGCCTCGCTTCATCTGGCAGTCCGTGATATCCGGTTTTCTAAACAATACAAATTATTTACAAGTTAAAATTACTATTAATCAGAAGCGACTTGCAAATTTCATACTCGAGTGTTTCGGTTTTACATTTTGCAAATTGCAGGCGCTGTATTGACTGGTCACCCTCTCTCAACAAGCGGTCGCTTATTACTGCGTAATAATTTAATAATGCGCCTGATAATCCGAGCTGGTAATGTTGTTTACTTTAGTTCAATGTGGCTGGCTGGAAGAGTCTGTTTCGCGAGTGGGGGAAGTGGAACAGTTAATTTTATGTACACACCCTAGGCATTGTCAGTCTGTTGTTTATATAGTGGAGTGAACACATATTCTCCTTTTTAAGCAGTGGTTTATTATAAGTGAGTTAGGGATTTTCAGCCAAGATGAGTGAAATAAAAAGGCAAAAAGTGGTCTTAACTATAGAAGAAAAACTTTGAGCAATTAGAAGACTTGACTCAGAGGAATGAACCAAAAATATCGCCACTGAATTAGGTGTGATAAACATCGTTTGTTTCATTACAATTGCTGCAGAGCGCGTTGCTGTCTATTATCAGTTACTAAACGTTTTTCTCCAATAAAACCAAGTTATTTATGACTTGTGTTTTATCCGGCTTTTATCGTATTCGTCTTGACATTTGCCACATTAGGCCGGATAACCGAGGTTGTACTGTATGTCCAAATGTTTTTATATCCTTTCATTTATATGTCTTTTGATGTATTGTTCATAAATTGTAAAATCTAATTAAAAACTTTATGAAGTCCATATAAGCAACAATATACAGCCAATTAAAAAAAAAACACAAGAAAATACGGTTTTACTTAACACTGGTTTGTATTAAATAAAGAGTAGCAAAACAGTTGTTCCATGAAACACTGATCCCATCAACTTCCATCCCCCATTATAGATAACATTGTAAGGTTGCACCATAAAGAGTAGTTTTTTTTTTTTTTTTTTTAAGGATAATTTAAATTAAACTAAGAGTAGTTTAAGCAGACAGAGAATTATGGCATTTGAAACTCCCGCGTCTGCTGCCTACTACACTATCGCAACAATTGGAGGCGCCAGGCAGGTCTAACAAAACTGCCGACCGCAACCATCAGAGGCAGTCAACTCGAGTGTTATCGGTGAAGTGAGTTCGACAAGGTAAGTGGGCCTGTCTCCACATATTAGACTGCCACTTCTGCTTGCTTTGTGCATTAGCTTATTTACGCCATTCAAAAGTAGATATAGTAGTTTGTTTTAACCCTTGCATGAGGAAAGGTTTAAGTTATTAGAGACTAGTAAATTGGTGTTAAGTTGTTACTGCTGAGAAAAACGGTCCTAACCTGACTATCATTAGCAGTAATTTTGTTTTGTTTCATTCTGCAAGTAGAAGTTTTATTTTTATTTGGATTATTTTATTTGCGAAGCGAGTAGCCTGAGTACCTTTTGAGTTTATATTTCGTAGGTCCCCTTTTGGTTCTGGACTGCCGTGAAAGGCGGGACTCAGCCCATTTGTAGGTAGGTTTCGTAAGTCCCTTTTGGCATTGGACTGCCGTGAAAGGTGACAGTCCAAGCGTAGGTAGGTTTTTTAGACCCACTTTAGCTCTTGGACTGCCGTAAAAGGTGGGACTTGGGGTTTTAGGACATAAGGACTGAATATCGGCATTTCCAGCATCCTATATCCCGATCATACTGTTCCAACCTACCTCGAGATGAGAGGTGGTGATGAATTTTGGTCTTGAGCAAATTGCATTTCAGATTTGATGATGGTAATCACTATTAATATGTTTGAGTTAAAGTACATAGTAAACAAATTATTGTTAAAGGAAAAATTCCTCCTACAATCTACAATATACAACAGCAGATACACAATAGATAATGATGGCAAAACAACTTACATGTTTCAGTAGAACACAAAAGAAACATTGATATATTCAGTATTATAAAAGCCATTTTATAAGTAAACAAATAAATATGAAGAAAATTAAGGCATATGATGAAATAGCAAGGCAGTAGAATTGATTCTTCCGTTATCGGAGACCAGGCTGGACCGGTTTCCGATAATAGAAATTTCTGATAATCAGATGTTACACTATTTTAGTAATTGTGAACAGTAAATGTGTACCTAGATTGAATAAGTATTATTTTAAAATTATGTAGAGCATTACATTACAGTACAGTATCATTTTCTTTTTGTTTTAAACAAAATTTATTTTGTTTTAATGGTTACAATTACTCTTGTTTGTTTGGCTGACATCCTAAATCATTCATATTCGCCTTAAAATACCAACAGCATTGTGTCGGCGTCTCATATGTAAGAATTGGTAAAAAAAAAAATCAATAAACCTACACTACTGTAAAAGTGCACAATTTATTTATAGTTTTTCAACACTCCACCATACTTAGTGCATAATTTTTTTTGTAGTTGTTTTAGAACACAATAATTGACAGATATTATGTCAATTGTTTTACCAAAGTGTTTTTACAATTAATGTTGATTATTCCTTTTCTCACTAGATCATGTTTCAGATAACCTGGTTTTTACTGTACCTCTAGTCCACCTTCTGAGTCTTGCGTAAGCAGCGTAAAAGTACCCCAGTCAGTGTGCGCTCCGCAGCGAATAATATTGTCCACTGACTCCTCCATCACTGGAGGGTATAAAATGAGGCGGAGAGTTGAAAGGTTGTCCTCCTTAAACATTCCATTATGGAAGCTCAGGAACAATTCAGGGTCTAATTCTGCACAGGGTTTAGTGGTTGATATAGTAGTATATTTAAAAAAGAAATTTACAAAAACAAAATCTTTTGCAAACCTTTATAACTACTAAAAAGAAGATTATCTTGTACTTATTTCCTTCGATTTATAACAGGCATTTTGTTACTTGATTGTTTATTATTTTGAAATATTGCTTATCTCTTGACAAGATCTCAGAGATAGCTCTTCATGAAATAAGTTGTATTTTTAAAACGCCCAACTTTGGGTTAAAAAAATGACTTAATCTATATACTTAATTCCGTGAGCAAATCAGTTGCCATGACACTTCTTGAGGTAGGAAAAAGACAATATAGCTTGATTAAATTTCATTTAAAGCTCAAGAGCCAAGGTGTTGCTTTAAGTTATATAGTAAAGGTGAAACAGACTGAAGCAGAAGGCCAGGACTGGTGTGGTTGGTATGTGAAGCATGCAGGGGTGTCCCTAGTACATATTTAACAGCAATTTTGTATTACTCATGAGTATATGAAAGATACTTTTAAAGGTACATAGCAACCACATAATACACTTAAGAAGGCCGTTTCGCTCCAAGAAAAACGAAAAAAAAACATTGGTTTCTATTTCAACGATTCAGTCCGTAATAATGATCATATCTTAATACTTGAAGTTCTATTTGATAGGTGAAGAACTGTTCAAAACTGGACTGTTAGTTGGTTTTTATAAGCAAATAATATTTTTATAATTTTTTTTATGCAAAACTTTTTTATTTTAAATATGCAAAACTTTACTTGTAATTCTTGATGATTTAAAATTTTAAAAATGCACCTCAACTTACAGTTTACTAGATTGGACCTTTAATAAATCATACAGTGTTTGCATTATATTAATAAACATGAACTTTGCAGTTGAAATAGAACAGCATGTTTTGGTCCGCTGGCAGTAAAATTTTATGTCTACTGTAGGGCTGTCTGCAGCTGTCAACTTCTCAGCAGTGACGTGTCAGTTTGGGTAACGGCTGCCTTGACATTTGCTCAGGAGAAGGTAGGATAAGACAAACGGCGACATTTTAAACTGGAAGTAAGGAAAAATATTGGCTGAGATTAACTCTGAACTAAAATAAAGACACCTAATATGATATTACTATTCTCAAAATACCTTGTTTTAATGTATCTGTAGAAAATTTATTTGATTAATTCCAATCAGTCAAATAATTGGATAACAGCATTAATTTATAACTTAGATACAAATGAATTTTGAATGATTGCTAATGAGGAATATAACCGGGTAAAGACTTTTCAATTGGAAAAAATACAATTTACGGAAGGTTTAGTGACAGATGAAAAACCTGAAAAGCCACAGAAGTACCATCACTCATAGAATGTCATTTAGCATATAGAATAAGTAAATGTAACTTAAAATTGCTTAGTTAATGCTCAATTCTGATTTTACTATCATTCCTGAAGAAAAGAAGGAAACATTAGACAGTTAGAAAATAATTAATAAATATACTTTAAATATATTTTTTTTTATAAATTACAATAATAATATAACATATTATTTTAAAGAAATGTAAGTGTATATAGTGACAACATTTTAAAACAACTCATAAATCAGCCAGAAAGTATATTTTGACTGTTTTCACATACTACATGAACAACCCTTCTTTGAATTTGAAGAGTTGTTTTGCACCCTTATGAGACCTCACCTTGAGTATTGTTCGGTGGCTTGGTCACCTTATCAGTCCACATTGAAACATTGAGATTTCTCCGTCTGATTTGCCTTAGTTTGGGTTTTGATTTTAGAGATGTTCCATTAGCTGAGTTGCAGATTTTCCTTAATTTGAGCACTTTGGAGAGTAGACGATCTACATATGACGCTATATTCTTGTACAAGATTCAACTACCCAGAGTTGCTTGGTCCCATTTCTATTTGCTGCCCTGCTCAAACAAAATCTCAAGAACTCTTTGCTCACCACCATAACCATACAAACTATAAGACCTTCAGTACAGTGGAGAGGATTTAGAGGCTTGGCAACGTTCTTGCTCCCAATGTCGACTTCTTTGCTTCAAACCTTGCAAGCTGCTGGTTTCTACCCAGTGACCATCGACAGAAAAATGCAAAATATTTTATCTTTATTTGTCGCATGAACTGTTGATAATGTTACTCTGAGAAGTTTTCTGATTGTTTTGGTTTTTGTATGTTTTAGTTACTCATCACTGATTTGTTGCATTTGGTTTTCATCTGTCTGTCTGCTTATGTATGATTTTTACAAAAAGCTTAATATCTCTGAATTAAAAAAAAATAAATTCATGTATATTGATATGACTGTTGATCTTTATAGTGTTCAAATACCATCTAAATTTAATTTTTCTACAATACTCTTTTTAAATTGGCGCCCATTTTAAATCTTTAAAGCTTAATAACCTTCAATTTTAGTAAAAACCTGTAAGTTACAAGAAAGTTGATAAATTTATTTATACAAATAATGGTATAAATATTTGTAAGATCAAATACCCACTAACTGAGAAATTGAAATTTGTATCAAATAAAAGAGAATTTCCTGGCCAAACAATTCCGTTAATATCAGACGAAAATTTCAATCCCTCAGTTAAAAGTTGTTTGATCTTAAACATTTCCATATCATTATTTTTATAAATAAATTCTTCAATTCTTTTGCAACTTACAGCTTTTTACTAAAACTAAAGATTATTGAGATATTTAGCTTTAGACAATAGACAAATTTTCTTTATTATCATATTCCTCAAGAACAGAAATAGGGTCACATGGATCAGGTTACATACATTCAGTACAAGTCAAAATAAGTTTAAACATATAAAGTGTGAAAAAAAAATGAAAGGCATTCATTTCAGAATATCCAGTCCTGTTCTCTTGCTTCTAAGAATTCATCTAGGGTATATATTGGGTGATTTATATAGAAATTGTTGAGTTTTCTTTTCAGAGCAGCTCCCTTAAGTTCTTTCACTGTTTGCGGTAGAAAGTTCCACAGCTTTCGACCAATATAGGAAGGTTTTTCTTCATAGAGTGATGTTTGATGAAGAGGCAGAGTGTAGTTTGCTGCGTGGCGTGTGTTGTATGAGTGATAGTCTTTACCTGTTTGCAGGTTCAGTTTATCTGCATGCATGATCACCTCTTGTATGTAAATTGCAGTTACAGTAATTATTTTCAGAGTTTTGAATGCTTCCCTGCATCTTTCCTGGTGTTCAAGATTGGCTAGAGATCTAATAGCTTTTTTCTGCATGAGGAGAACTCTGTTTAGGTTTCCGGCTGAGGATCTACCCCAGACCACAAGTCCGTACTTTATGTGTGATTCCACATGGTAGGCTGTTATTGATGCATCCAGGTTCCCGATCCATTTTATTCGTCTCACTACATATATGCCTGTACTAATTTTCTTGCAGAGGCTGTTTACATGCTCAGTCCATGTTAGTTTTCTGTCAATAATAGCACCAAGAAATTTGGCATGGTCTTCTATTGATACTTCTGGTATGTTAGGAGTGTGGTCCTTCCTTTTGCTGAAGTTTATCTGTATTGTCTTTGATGGATTTACTGCCAAATCATTCTTCCTACAGTATTTTAGGGATTTATTGAGAGAGCTAGTGGCAGTGTCATATACTCCTTCAGCTGTATCATTTCTTATCAAGAGCGTTGTATCATCTGCGTACATCACACATTTTATATTTTGATTCTGGATGTAAGTAGGGAAGTCATTTATAAACAGTATAAAGAGGACCGGGCCTAGGACAGATCCCTGTGGGACTCCACGTTCAATGGGCATCGGGCTAGACTGATATGAGCTTGTAAGGCCCTTGTCAGTACTCTTCACCTCAACTATTTGGGATCACCCTGATAGATAGCTTACAAACCAATTGTTTGCTATCCCAATGATCCCTAAAGATGTTAATTTTTTTGAGATGAGATTGTGCCCCAGGCAGTCAAACGCCTTACTGTAGTCGAGGAAGAGTGCTGAGATGTATTGCTCATTGTCTATTTGATCAATAACAAATTCGACAAGGCTAATGATGGCTGATATGTCCTTCAAAAACCCATGCTGACTGTCAGTGATTAAGTTTTGACGTTTTAAGTGTGCCATAAGTCTAGAGAGAACGGTTTTTTCGATGATTTTTGAAAATGTTGAAACGAGTGATATTGGGCTATAGTTTTGCACTTCAGTTTTTGGTCCCTTTTTGTGTTTTGGATACACTTTAGATAACTTCAAACCAGTGGGAAACTCTCCAAGGGTAAAAGATTTATTTATAATGCTGACTAGTGGTGGTGTTAGTTCATCAGCGCAGTGCTTTACAATTTTAGATGAGTATTCGTCCATCCCGCTTGAAGGTTTTGATTTAAGGGAATTTATGATATTTTTTATTTCCTTACAGTTTGTTGCGGTTAAATTTAGTGTTTGTTGTACATTATATACTGCAGGTTCGTCCCTTTCATTTTCATATAAATTCCCCAGGGATTGCTGGTTTTGTTTAAGGGTGAGCTCAGCCACACTCGTAAAGAAGTTATTGAAGTGCCCTGCAACTTCGGTGGGATTGTGTACTTTTTCTCGGTCTACTGAAATGCATATTTTTGTTTCTTGATTTTGTTGTTGCCCTTTCCTCTCATTGTTTATGACATTCCACAGTGCTTTACTTATGTTGTCAGAGGAGTTTATAAAATGTGAGTTTGCATTTTTCTTCAGGTCTCTTAGTTTCTTGTCATAGGCCTTCTTCTTTCCCACCATTATTTCTTTGTCCTGTGTATTTCCTGTCATTGCAAACCTGTCCAAAGCCCTTAAAAAAGCGTTCTAAAGGCATTTTGACTCCCCGTCATAGTTGATGGTTTTCCTTTTATTTTTTAGCTTACATCTTTTCATTGGGCAAGCAATGTCAAGAGATATTTTTAGAATACTTTGGAAAATGTTGTAGGCTGTCTCTGCATCTTGGGCGTGGTAAACAGATTCCCAGTTTTTGTTAGATAAGAGGAATTTTATTTGGTCTATGTTGGAGGAACTGAATTGTCGTTTGAAAATGGTCTGTATTGGGAGTTTTCTGTCATAATCATGTATTTTTAGTAATTGAGCAGTGTGGTCAGAGAGTCCTGTTTGAATTATAGCTGTGTCAATAATTCTGGTAAGTTAGTACATATGCAATCAATTGACGTGGCCGTGTCAGGTGTGATGCGAGTTGCAAGCAGAGGCAATCTTCTTATGTTGTGGGTGGATAGTTTATCTTCTAGGATAGGACTGTCCTGGGTTGTTTTCATCCTGTCTATGTTGATGTCTCCAATAAGAACGAGGGATTTATTATGAACTTGTGTATGTTCCAGGATATTTGATAAGGCATTGATACCATCTCGTGAACTTTCATTAGGAGATCGATATATTCCAATAATGTGTATGTATTTACCCATAGATTCTAGTGATGTCATTGCTGCTTCGCAGCAGAACTCTTCGCAGAGGTGTGATATATTAGTTACTGTAACACTGTTTGCCAGGTTTTCTTTAGCATAGATGGCTACTCCTCCCAGTTTATGTGTTTCTCTGCTGTATTCTGTTACGAGGAAGTAGCCTTCAATTTTTGTGCTCATTATTTCTGTTTTTTTGAGACCATGTTCAGTTAAGACTAGTATATTAGGGTTAGTCTCGCTGAGAAAGTGGCTGAGTCGTTCTAACTTTTTGTTCAGTCCACGAATATTTTGATGTAATATTGTTACTTGTTTTTTTGAACTTGTTTAGGCTTGATTTTAAGTAAAGTCCGGTTTTGAATTTCGTTTTTTTCTGTTTGATTTGACCTAAAAATTGTTGACTAGATTGTTGATTTTCTGGTGTGTTTATGACTGTCAATGGTTGTACTTTTTTGAAGCATTACAGGAGTTATTGCTGTACTGTGCTGCTGTTTTTATAATGCATTCTTTATAGAAATCCTTGTGTTTTAAGAAGAAATCTTTGCAAGATTCTTCTTTTGACCTCATTTTTGCATGTTGTGGTGGTTTTTTATTCAAAATTATTTTAAGTGCTCCTTCTTTGGCATCGGGTTGCTTAAGAGCTTTTGCCACCTGTAAAGAAACACTATAGAAGTTCTTGGTGTTAGTCAGTTTTTTATTGCATGTCTGTGTTTCTCCTGATGTTATTAGGTTCTTTGATGCATCGGCCAATTCATCCTTGAGAGATGTAGTAGAGTGATTAAAGTGAACTGGAGAGTTGGTGGTATGGGGGTTTGTCTGGCTGTTGTTTGTATGTGTTGTGTCACTATAATCCTTTATGTTTATGAGAAAAGAGGATATATATGTTCTTGTAATTTTCTCCAGTTCGGTGAGCTTAAAGATGAGATTTTCTTAATGTTTTTGCATATCCAATATCGTTTTATTTTTGTGTGATACTTCCTCTTTTAACTTTTTTTCATTTTCCAGAAAAGATTCAATTTTTATTTTCATGCCCATTTCAATTTGTTTAGTCACGTTACTTTGTTCCACCAATTTATATTTTAGTTTATTGTTTTCAGTTATTACATTTTTGTTTTCAAGCTCAGCCTGTTTAATAAGCTCTTCCTTTAGACTGCGTTCTTGTTCAGCACGTTTGCTGTTATAGCAAGATTCTTGTAGAAGCTCATTATTTTTCTCAGTGAGTACTTCAATTATTGTATCCTTTTGTTTCGATGCCTCTTCTATTTCTAAGTAGGCTTGCATGTCACTCCAACTATTATGTAAGTCTCTGTGCAGTTTCGAATTTTCAGATTATAATTTTTCTTTCTCTTCTTTAAGTTTAGAATTTTCTGTTAAAAGTGCATTGCCCGCTGCCTCTGCTGCCAGTGTCAATGAAGTTTCCAAATCTAAGTCATCAATCCTTTCAAAGTTGTCAATCCTTTTCTTCACCTCAATTACTTCAATGCAGTCTTCTACCTGGCATTTATCTGTTTCTTCAGCCTCCACCAAAGCCGCATTTATTTTTTTGTTTCGATAGTTGTCAGCTTTTAGTTGTTCATATATAGATTTATTGTCATCATATGAAAATATACCACTGGGTTTTGCTGTGACATAGTCATTACTACCAAAGCATTTAACGAGATACTTTGTGGCTTTCCCTGTACGGTACTGTCATCTCTTACTACATTATCAACTATACCTGGCCAATGCGGGTAGTACTTTAGTTTAGCAAATACTTTGTCCCCTATTTTAAACATATTTGTCATTTAAGCTCTGAGAGAACTAGAGCAAGGTCAGTAGTTGTAATTTACGTTGATTTGTGTATAGCTTGCTTTTGTATATTAATGCTTCTATTCGACAGTGTCAGTAAAGAGTGTGTGTTTCATTGAGTTTCATCTTCATAAAATTATGTCAAGCAGAAGCTGATTAAAATACTGTTTTTTATTAAAGCTTTGGCAGGCTGCTTAAGTCAAAAAAGATTTAAAATACCCATTGATTTAAAAAGGATTATCGTACAAAAATGAAATTTAAATGGTGTATGAATATTTATTTATTTATTAATAAGACGCCGATCGTCAAGATATGGGCGAATATGGATTTATAAAGATTAACAGTCATACGAATTTTCGTGATTTTATTTCACATAAATGCAGAGATATTAAGTTTTTTGCAAAAAACATATACAGACAGACAGACGGATAATGATGCGGATAGACGGTTTGTACACGTGACATATTTTGTTTTTTTTTTAACCAAGCAAGTTTGGCTTGCTATTTACAGAACACCCTGTATAGTTCTATTATTTTTCAAAAGCATAATATATTATTGTAAAATGAAACTGTCAGCTTGTCTTGTCATCTATTATTGTATTAATTATATTTTTATGAAAGTGGTTATGACCGTTGATATAAATAAACAGACAACCCCAGATTACAAATTCAGATACATATCTGATTTATATGTTTAAGCATGAATTTAATGTAAAATTGTGTTGAAACCTGCAAATCAATCAAGCAATAATTGGTCGGTAGCGTAGTTGGTTCAATCCCAGCTTCATGTGCTTAAGGTTCTCAGTTCGATCCCAATCAGAGTCAATACATTTTGAGAAGGATCAGCTGATAATCACCGGCTGTTCATTTGTCATTTGGCTATTAATTAATGACACTTTCTAGGGAATAGTCGGCCTTAGTTTGTAACAATGACTACATTCGCTCATCTACACTCATCACACTCATTCGAAATCCATATTTGCCCATATCTTGACGATCGGCATCTTATGAATAAATAAAAAAAAAAAAAAAATTGCTTGACAGTATATACTCAGAAAATTACAAAATGGTATTATAATATAGTTTATATCTAAAATACGTAAATACTGTATATAAGGCTTCTTTTGAAATAATAAGTTAAAAACTGAACGATAATAATATTTAATTTTTCCCCCATAGCCCTTCTCCATGAGTAGTACTAGCTGATAAGTCAACAAAATTCCCACTGGCTGTGAGTCTCTGGATATTGATTCCGGGAACTTTTTTACTACGAGGGGTATCCAAAAAGTAAGTTTCCTTGTCCTGTAAAAAGACGCGTGCGTAACACAGCATGCAGCTGTGGGCGGGGATATTTAGCGCGGTTCGGTTGGCTACAGGTGCGCCGGTCACTGGCGCATTGTCACGCTGCTCAGTCAGGTGCTGCCCAAACATTATGGAGACTCCACTGCGTTCTGCCGCCAGTTGCGAAGTCCGTATTGTTATTCGTTTCTTGACCGCCAAAAACGTAACTGCCGTTGAAATTCATCGTCAGTTGTGTCAAGTGTATGGTGAACATGTTATGTCCGTTCAGATGGTCCGTCGTTGGCGTGCAATGTTTTTGGAAGGAAGAGAAAATGTTCATGACGATGAGCGTAATGGCCGACCGGCCAGTTCTCGGCAACCAGACGTCATTAATGCTGTACGAGCAGTTATTGACAATGATAAGCGAGTGACTCTCGATGAAATTATGGGTAAACTGCCGTCAAGTTTTGAAGTTAGCCGGTCATCTGTGCACAATATCATGAGAGAAGATCTTCAGCTTGCAAAAGTGTGTGCAAGATGGGTGCCTCGCTTATTGAGCGATGCCCATAAACAACAACGAATGGCTGCTGCCCAGTCTTTCTTGCGATTGTTTGACGATGAAGATGAAAACCTTTTCAGTAGAATAGTCACTGGTGATGAAACATGGATTCACCACTCAACTCCAGAAACCAAACGCCAGAGTATGGTGTGGCAAAAAAAAGGAGAGGCAGCTCCTCAAAAAGCCAAAGTTTTTGAGTCAGCAGGAAAGGTAATGGCTACAGTTTTTTGGGACTGCCGTGGAGTGTTATTGATTGACTATCTTCCTCGTGGCGAAACCATAAATGCAGAAAGGTATTGTGAAGTTCTCACCAGACTTTGGCGGGCAATACAGAATAAACGGCGCAGACTTTTGTCGCGCACGGTTCTGCTTATTCACGATAACACCCGACCACACGCTGCTCGTGCAACAATGGAACTTTTGAGGAAATTTAAGTGGGATGTTTTTGGTCATCCTCCATACTCACCAGATCTTGCGCCTAGCGATTTTCATCTGTTTCCGGAGCTCAAAAGACACCTTGGCGGTCGGCGATTTGCCAACAGCGATGACCTTCAAAATGAGGTGGATACTTGGCTTAAAAATTTGGCG
Organism: Stictocephala bisonia; assembly: GCA_035578905.1. Taxonomy (NCBI): domain Eukaryota; kingdom Metazoa; phylum Arthropoda; class Insecta; order Hemiptera; family Membracidae; genus Stictocephala; species Stictocephala bisonia. The sequence goes on from JAQJVL010000261.1 coordinate 1,174,911, forward strand.
GGTGAATTTTGTGATGCTGGAATAAAAAAACTACTTCCTAGATACCAAGAGTGTTTAGAAAGGGATGGTAACTATGTAGAAAAATAAGGTATGATGTAAAAAGTTGAATAAATGTGTTTCAGTTATTTTTTGAGTCTTTTTAACTTTTTCATAATTAATGGAAACTTACTTTTTGGATACCCCTCGTATAACTCTTATATGGAAATTACTTTATAAATATTGCTGATATATAAATATATCTGTTCGGAAATTTTAATATGATTTTCATTAAAACCTATTTTTGCAGGATTGTCTCTTATGTAATTAACATCTATCATGTGTTTTAAAGTGGTCAGTACTGTTTGGTTATGTTATAAATTATATCTTGCCTTACCAAGAGCAATGGCAATAAGTTTCAGTAGAAGCCGTGCGACATTGAGTAAGTCTTCTGCTACACCTCCAATCACTTCCATGAAATGGGGGATTTCTTCTGTTGGTAGTTTTCCTGATAGTCCTAATATGTTGTAGCAATACTTCATCTCCAGTTTTGCTTTATCATCCAACCTGTTACACAATTTAATTTTATCAAAATAGTACTAAAATGCGGCCAAAACACAAAATTATATGAAGGTTTGTCCCATGCTTTTTGGAAAATTCTGTTGTGTTTTGAAAATGTGTTTTTTGTTAGTTTGATATATCCTCATGATGAGCCTCTAAGTTAGTGTTCCAGTAGACAAGATAAAAAAACTCCAATTTGAAACTGAATCATGATCCAATTAGCCAAAGTAGCATAGAGGTAAGACCTCTTTGGTTACCTCTCTTGAAGTTTCTTTCAACAACAATAAAAAAAATCACATACATTACATACAGCTAGGACCTGCTCCCCCACACGTAGACCTCACCCAATTATGCTGAGATGCCGGTGCCCCTTGGTCCACTTGGACCATTTGCCTTGTCTCCAGGAATGCCTTGGAGGCACGTCCCAGAACATTCACAACACCAAACAAACGTTATACTGTAAGAGCATGGACAATTTATACACCAGCGTTTAACTGCCCCCCCCCCCTGAAGCCCATGTTCCTAAATCTTCTTAGAGAGTTTTTTACCTTGTCCTCTGGAACACTACTTTGGAGGTTCGTCATGAGGCAATATTAAACCAACAAAAAACATAAGTTCAAAATACAACAGAATTTTTCAAAAATATAGGTTATTTCACACAATTACAACACACTCTCCCGACTGGGGCTCCCCAATCATCTTCCCCAGTCCACCTAGGCAGCACCTGAATAGAGTTTCTCCCACCACTCACTATGGATGGGCTTGCTATGGGGATTCTGTAAGCATGTAGTTTTTAAAGTTTACTTAAATTAATATGGGTTAGGATATATATATGTATATAGTTATAAATGTAGACCAAGGTAGTTACACCTGAAGGATGACAGGAGTTTCTATACCTGTCGAAATGTTGTGTAAAGCACTTGAAGCATTGGAAATCTCTAATCATTTTCAACCAATCATACTAAAAAAAATAAGAAATTTGATTAAGTCTTAACACACTTACTGAGTCAAAACACATAAGAATGATTTTATCCACTCTTACATTTTTCCAAAATCTAAAGGATTTTCATGAAGTTTCTGTTACCCCTCCCCGTCAGGTTTAAAAAAATGTAACATTTACATAATGTAACAAAACTCAGTGAAACTTAAACACTCAAATAAAGAGGGTCCAGAACCAAATATATAAACCTGAGGGTTGTGATTCAATTAAGCTCAAAGCATTCACTGTACTATTAACAAGTTTGCCAATAGCAGCGAACAAGCTTAACCCTTTGCAGTCGGATATGCCACAAAAGTGGCAACATATGGTTTCTGTACCCACTCGGACTGATTATAGAAGCTTTGTCTTCTCTGGTCGGGTATGCCACTATCGTGGCCGGTGCCATTGTCGTAGTCAGATCGGAGTAGTTTGTGATTGGTTTGTCCGTGAGCTCGGATCGGCCCCTTTCGTGGCATCTAGTGATTTCCCTATGCGGTAGGTTGAGCCACTTTCGTGGCAGATCAATATATTTATTTTTATGTTTTTTTTAACAGTTGTTTGGTTACTATGAAAACATAGGTATATTTCGTAACTAGTTTCAATCAGCTGGCAACATTGATCGCTTTTTAATATTTCGTCTATGCTTTTAAAATACGTCATTTCACAAGGTCAACATTCGCGCCATTTCACCTTGCTGCTTCTTGTTACTCTGCATATGTTTTATGTTTGTTTTGAGTGATTATTTTAAATATTTGTGAAGTGTGTGTGTATATAAATATTATTGTAGTGATTGTATATATTTGTAAATATCACACACAGAAAGACTTTAAAAATTAAGGGGTTTTGTTTTATGTTATTAAAACAGCAACAATACAGATTTTCAATACAATTCTTCATTTTATTATTGTACCAGTGTAAATAATATAAAATAATAAAATTTTAAAGTTGCCGTTTGAACATTATTTTTCCTAAAAAATAACATTAAAACAGTATGTATTTTTCAATGTATTATTTGTTGCATTATCAATGTATTTTTTCATAATACAGTATTTTATTATAATAGAAATACAAATTTAAGTAAACAATTAGCATATTACATATATTAAGATGTTATAAAAGTTTTAAAATTGCCATTTGAACATTTTTTCCCCTAAAAAATAACATTTAAAAAGTATGTATTTTTCGATGCATTATTTGTTACATTTTCAGTGTTATTTTTCATGAACAATGTAATTGAACTAATACAAATAAAGTAAAATATTGAACCATTATGTATTAGATATGTTAAATAAATTTTTATAATGTTTTTATATCCATATTTGGTTTTTTAATTAATTAAAAACTTTGGGTGACTCTAAATGTAATAGATACGCAATAAAAGCTTCCGACCTGGCAATGCACAGCGGGAGTTTGTATGCCGAGCTGACGGCGAAGCGGCCATTGCCACGAAAGTGGCCACTCCGACCTCGCGGGACAAAGTGGTAAGTTTGATGATCGAGTTGCCACGGAACCATGCCGAGCCACAATAGTGGCATATCCGACTGGAGAGTACAAACCTTAAAACACTGTTCCGACTGCAAAGGGTTAAAAGTCTGCAAAGGATTGGTTGTATCACTAGCACCACAGGGGCCTTCCGAAGTGTGCCTACTGTGGCTCGAAGTAATGCTCAGACTGCCTCCTCTTAGCCTTTTCCTGAAGATGGAAGCGAGAAGACTGGTGGTTTGCTGTTTGAGCACAATCCAGAACTGGAGAGGAAATCAACTGTCAGTTGGACATTCTCTTATCAAGGAACAACTAAATGGGTCAGGTATGGATACGAAATCAGACCTGATGTCCTTGAAGTATGTCCATCTGCATTCCCTCTCTATCAACATCGGCTCAAGTGAAAGATGGATTGTGAGGGGGTGACAAATAAAACCTAGAACCAGATAATCTGATACACTAATAGCTTCCTAACAGAAAATATAGCTGGTTTATGTAAGTAGCAGTCTTGGGTGCTTCCATTTTGTTTTTCAGGTGGAGGTCTTTGTAATCTGTATTGTGCAATAATGGGAATTGAGAAATGCTACGTTGATAAGCACATTCTCACGCGCTTTGACAAATAAGCAGCTCTGAAAGCCCTTAACTCTGTGGAATTTAAGTCAGAGCTTTTGTGGCAGTGTATTCAGTTTCTTCTAACACTATCAACAATCAATAATGTTGAGCTGTGCTGAATTTCAAGTCACCAGGGAATTAAAGGATACGAGGAAGCAGAGTCTCTGACCAAAAAGGGAATAAAAGATCACTATTTAGACAATGGTGACCATTAAATGGAGTTAGCCAATCTTTGGCTAAACATACTCGTACAGTAACCAAAAAAGCCATGGGGGATTGCAGGGGATACAGGCCAAAAGTTTGGCAAGACCCATGTTAAAGTTCCCTGTAAAATCTTAACCAAACCAAATTCCTGCTGAGTCTAAGCAGTGAACGGCTAAGGTTGTCAGTGGAAATTATTACTGTACATGGCCACTTCAGGAAACACCTACAAAATATACATACTTTTATATTTTCATTTTTGAGTAATTTCTATTAGTTAATCATGTGTAAATTTATAATAATATGTAATTTTAATACGGTTAGGTGTAAGAGAGGACTATGTAGCCCTAACCTCACTATTTGTACCTATATACAATAAAGAAAATGTTCATTTTATTGCAAAAGGTCGTTCTCCACAATAGAAGCCCATTATGGAAAGCTGAAGACCACAGTCCTGGAATGTGAGGTTCTAAGGAGACTGCATCTTTGAGGGCTCATCATCACACAGAATGGAAGATCCAAGCATTGGAAGCAATTTCCTAAACCTGGTTAACCCGGGATCGGTCGCGCATACTCCACTTCCGCGATCGGTCGCACGTATAGGGTGATTCTAACATCTGGTTTTTTCAATATTACCATTATATTTTGAATTAAAATTAGAAAGTTCTTTACACAATCTTAAGTTCAGTCTATGCTGTTTATTATACAATGTATAGTAGTTCTTAATTGTGTTTTTTTATTATAATTCGACTATTTTTTACCCTAAAATCCTAAGAAGAATGTTAGTTTTAACTGTAAGGACTTTTGAAATAAAACTTCAATGCAATTAAAACTAAACCATTGTTTTATTAGCTAAAAGTATAACATATAATAAGTACAGTATTATTATTCAATAGATATAGTGAACAGAACGCAACATTTTATGGAACACATTCAATGCACTTCATTTCTGTCAAGCCGACGTGTTCTGTGCATATAGATTTACAACACAATACACATATACAATATCCTACAACTAAATAATACACCGATATCACAACAACAAAAAATTGAAAGAAGCAATTATAAAAGTAACGCAATAGGTCGCGCCGTTAGAATGGCTCTACACCACACTGCCACGTGATCGGTCGCGCGTATAGAACGACACTAACTGTACTGCAGCGCGCTATAAAAACAGTCCCCCCCCACCACTGCTAGACTATGAGTCATCATGAAACCACCTGAAATACATCCAGAAAGAGTTCCTCGAGGCATATTAAAAATATGAAATTTATAATAAATAAAACAAAAAAAATTTCTTTTCAAGCGAAAATTTTTGTTAGAACGGTTCTAATAGCGCGACCGATCCCAGATTAATGGTGTAGGAATCTAACTCCAGTGTAACTATTGGAATAATACAGTGGATTGTGTAGGCGTAGATTCAGGATTTTGATTGGGGTGGCAAAAGTGACCAATGGTTTTTTTTTTCTGAACCCTACTACGAGGGCCGTTCGGAAAGTAACCTCCGGTTGCTCATAGAATAGGAAGTGGAGGGGATAGTGCCACCATAGTAGCGTTGAAGCGCAGGTCTCTTCAGTCGGCATCCAGCCTGTGAAGGTCGTCCGAGTGCTAGTTTGTTTTCTGTAGCTTGTGAAAATGGCGTCTGTCATAGAAAGTCCCGCCAAATGTGAGGTGCGATCAGTCATTAGATTTTTTACAGCCAAGCAGTATTCAGCGGCAGTCATTCATAGAGAATTGTGCACTGTGTATGGACCGGCAGTAATGAGTGAAGGAGTTGTTCGGGAATGGGTCAGACATTTCAAAAATGGCCGAACTAACGTCCATGATGAAGAGAGGAGTGGCAGACCGTCTGTGGTTACTGATGGACTTGTCGAGAAAATCAACGAGAGGATTCGTGACAACCTTTCTGTCACTATCTCGTACAAAACAGTCCTAGAAATCTGTTGAAATTCATCCCAAAGCTCTGAGATAGTGAACCGTCGATTGTCACGAATCCTCTCGTTGATTTTCTCGACAAGTCCATCAGTAACCACAGACGGTCTGCCACTCCTCTCTTCATCATGGACGTTAGTTCGGCCATTTTTGAAATGTCTGACCCATTCCCGAACAACTCCTTCACTCATTACTGCCGGTCCATACACAGTGCACAATTCTCTATGAATGGCTGCCGCTGAATACTGCTTGGCTGTAAAAAATCTAATGACTGATCGCACCTCACATTTGGCGGGACTTTCTATGACAGACGCCATTTTCACAAGCTACAGAAAACGAACTAGCACTCGGACGACCTTCACTGTACCACGGCTGGATGCGACTGAAGAGACCTGCGCGTCAACGCTACTATGGTGGCACTATCCCCTCCACTTCCTATTCTATGAGCAACCGGAGGTTACTTTCCAAACGGCCCTCGTATAATATTGCATTAGAGGTTTATTTCTATGAAGTTATTAAGTTCTGAAAGCAGAATATCAACAACTGATTATACAACTTTGATTCTATGGAATTCTTCAACTAAGTGTAGTTAGTTTAGGGCCACCACCTAATTTTTCAGGAACCTTACTGATTTTGTGGAGCAATTCTGAGTTAAAATTAGATTTTTCTGATATCTGGATGCAGTACTCCCACAACTTCTGAAAGAAAGTGTCACTTCTATAGGGTGTTAACATTTCAACTGAGTCTTTTACAATTTTATTTACAGTTGAGAATAGTTCATAATGGTAGACTGGAGAGTTCTTGACAAAATGTCAAACTAATTCAGTATTCTCATAAGAAAGACAAGGCAAAATAGAATTCTTCAATCCTCTTGAGGAGAGAGTAGGCTTCACCACCGATTGCAACAGAGTCTCGTTAGGTTTTAATTGTTGCATTAAAATTATCTAGTAGCAATTTTACTCTTGTACACAACACTATCACTTAAAGACTTTGTCTTTTTGGTTCCTCCAAAGAAAGAACGAGAGCTCTTTAGGCTTTTCTCAAAACAAGCTTTGGGTTTAAATAACAGTTCAATAGAGTTATATCACGTCTGAAGTTCGAAAAAACATATTCCTAATTTCTGGATAGCAAAGGAGCAACTCACTATAATATATTTTCAGAATTGTTTTGCTGTAATTATTTAAAGAACTACCTCATTTTAGGAATTTCAATATTTTAGTGATCAATTATCAAATCGTTAAATGTAGAAAGTCTACTATAATTGGACTGGACAGAAAGCGACATGCGTGTAGGGGTTTAGCACATATAGGGGTTCTTGAAAAGTAAGTTCTTCCACAGTTCAGCTGCCATCTATCACGAATGTCACTAACTTCCGCCTTCAAGTGTTATACATCCACAACAGTGTTTAGTCGAAAAACAAATATAACTGTAATGAACTGTACCAGTTCGTTTGTATAGCAATGGATATAAATCACCATTGGGAAGTATGGTGGAAAAAGCTAGCTTGTCAACATGCAACAGCTGATCAGTTAGATTGGTTGTCAGTAATGAGGAACACAGTTTCTGCCGTTTCAGCGTTTAGCATATCAGATCCTAAAATATAGTTAACAAGGCGGACTTAAAGTGAAGGAAATATAAATGAAAATAATACATTATTATTTTTAAATTCTTGAAATATAATAAGGTTCCAATACTACTGAATCTGAAACATATTTTTTGTCTTTGATTATTGGGGGTTGGGGGACCAACTGTAACTCTGTGGCTAATTGTTATTGTATAAATAGAATGTTTAAAAAATATTAGAAAAAAGAAAATAACACTGAAATATAAAGGAAGAAATCAATATAATATGAAAGATAGGGATTAACAAACTTAGAGGATAAGTCATTTAACACAATACACAGGTCAACGTATTAGAGACACTGGTGAAGATAACAGTGACATTACAAATTTCTGGCAGGTACTTCCTCTAAATATGTCACTTGTATACTGTGTCGGTGGACTTGTCTTCTCAAGTAACTTTGCTCTTCCTATTACTCTAAGCCCTGGCCTAGTGCCAGAAGAAAGAAAAATACGGTAACTACTTACTTTTCCGAACCAGCTGCAATGTATCCTTGTTGGCTGTCCGATGGATTCATCTTGTAACGATTTTTAACATTATCTGGTAAGGCATAAAATGTGTCCATAACCCTGTGCACTGTTTGCAACTGTAACACATCCAGTTACAAAGTTGTATAAGAAGTTATTAGAAGACTTTTAGAGGTAGTAGAAGTTTGTGGTATTTTAAATATAATTATTAATCAATTCAAGTGTAGAGTACCTTAATGCCTTCAGTAAAAATAAATATTTTGTGTCATAAAGGAAAACATGCTTTATTATTGCAAATAATGATTAGTTTCACATAATAAGCAGATACACTTATTCTGTGCTAATATGCATGAGTACAAGAGTCCAACTAAAACACGCTGTCCCCTGAGTGACGTATAGACATGTGGTAGACGAGTTTATAGCTCTCGGTACATAGACCTTCTCATGTAAATTTTGAGAGAAAATAAGGTTAGCTTTGGCGTGGTGACTTGGTGTGTGCCAGATCTGTCACTCTTTACAATAATATCGTTGTACTTATTTTAAGAACTACTTCATTTTGGGTATGTCAGTATCAATGCCTGTAAACTATTGTTAAATGTAGAAATTCTACAATACAGCCGAACAGAAAGTGGCCTGTTTGTTATATTTAGCGCATATAGGAATTCCAGCAGTGGAGGGAAATCATTCCACCGCTCAGCTGCCGTCTTTCACGGATGTGACTAACTTCCTTCCGCCTTCAAGTGTTCAACTTCCACAACAGTGTTTAATTAAAAAAAAATAACTAAAATGAACTGTACAAGTTTATCTTATTTTCGTAGGCTTAAGTGAAAATTAATTTGTTCAAGTTTGTTTTTTTCGCTATTTATTGCTTTCATTTTTATCCACCCATTTTAATTATTGTTATTATTAAGTGTTATTTGAATACTAAATTATGATTTAATTTAGTTATTCTAAACTTGATTCGTTAGTGTTAGTCAATGGTCAGTGCTACTAATGTTTTTTTTTAAGTACAGTACAGTACAGTAAAAAGCACAGTGGGCCGGTCTTTTTATTGCCTGCCAGTCTGCGGCCTACTGTCTTCCTGTCGCCATGACAATATTAAATGGAGTACTAATAATGACAAATTGAGGGATGAGTATCTCTTTCCCTAACTTCCACCACTCAGCCCATCTCTCTTGCACCTGTGCTTTCAGTGGGTCACTTTCTAAATGGCCTATTTATACCAAACTACAGAAGTTAAATATGTCTAGTAAAATTGCTTTAGAAAATGTAATACAGTTTATTCTCTGACTTAAGTATTCATTTTTATAAAACCTCATTCATTGACCCTATTCTCTGCTACAATTACAACAACTTTAGAATGCTGTTCCCATGTTTTAAATGTAGGGATACAGTATACTTTTCCCCCACCCACCGACCCTCAGCCAAATGTCAGAGCACCACCTCCCCTTCCATGACTTAAAAAAACCTGGTATGCAAATTAAATACATTCTTTGATATTTTTGTTATCAAAAGTGATCGAGTTTTCTTTTGTGAAATTTTCTTGAGGTTTCTGGCTGAGAGTTTCAGAGTTTAAAACATTTTTGAAGGTAGTAAAAGTTACTTGAGTTTAAACTCACGTGATTATCTATAATTTTAAGGATTAGTGGAAGTGGAATGCTTTATGCATCAATAAAAAAGATGCATACAAGATGAAGTTATTCTATTTTTTGCAATCTTATAAATAACTTAACCCTAGCACTGTGATGAACGGATCGTTTTTGCAGTGTTATAACATATACGCTGGCTATAAATGTTATAAATACCAAAACCTAGGCACTTAGGCATTTAAATTGCATATTATTTGAAAGCCTATGAATCAACTCACATTTAAACACCTTTGGAATTCCCGTATCTATTTTCAGATAACGTAATATCGTTTACAAAGTTTGTTTACTTTTACAATCTCGTTAGCTGTATCGCTTGGATCGCTTTTGTTGTTATTGTCGCAGTTTGTTTGTTTTGATGTAGAAAACAGTCGTTATGTATAGTATAGTTCAGTTTTGTAATTATATAAAGTTACAATACACAGAATACATACAAGATACTTACTTCAACATAGGACTTATTTCAAAGGTAATTTTTGTAATCGCTATACGCATGCCTCCAGTATTTTTTGTGGCTAAGGAACAGTTTAGGTTGTAAAATGTTTAAAATGTATGTAAAATAAAGTTTATTTTTGTGGTTTTAAAATATATTTTTGTGTTCAAAAAAATTGTGCATAATATGGCTATTTCTGAATAATTTTGATAACAGAGTAGAAATCACAAAATATCCCTAAATTTATTTATATATCTGCACATAATTTACAAATTTATTTTTAATTATAATTTTTTACCAAAACAATTTATTTATTTAATTCAATACCGTTACGTTTGTTTTAAAAGGCTTAGCAAAGAAAATGATATAAGTTCCATCATCATAGTGCAATTAACTATTTTTTAATGAATTTTCAAAACAAACCTAACTAAATCAATGAAAACGGCCTGACATTACAGATGTGACTGCAGATAGGGTTAACTATAGCTCCTCTTTTCCAATCTACTTCAAGATTAGTGTGTTTTAATTGGAATTTAATGTAGATCTGTTTTGAAAAACTGTTTATTTATTCTATGACACCGATCATCAAGATATGAGTGAATAAGGATTTCGAATAAGTGTAGATGAGTGAATGTGAATGACAGTTATCAATGTTACAAATTAAGGCTGACTATTCCTTAGAAAGTGTCATTAATAGCCCAATGACTAGGTTGTCAGTTGATTGGGATTGAACTGAAAACCTTTAGAAATTACAAACCTAATCAAAGCATAGAAAAGCCAAGTCTTGAAAACCAGATATAGAGTTAAATTGTAGGATCCCAAAATCAACAGATTGTCTAAATTGGTTAGGTAATATATATTGATTTTAGAATCCCAATGGTTAAATTTGAAAAACAGAAAATGAGGTTTCAGTCAAGATCAAATTTTACTCAATCTCATTTTAAACCAGTGGAACTAACAAAATCTAAAAACTCACTCTTTCCTCTGGAATGCCATGGTTGATAAATAATGCCAAACCACATCCACTCAAGGCTTCATTCAGCTGCTTAGCCTTTTCTTTAAACCATTGTTCTGATGGAGAGTTGCTTAATCCTGTAACATAGTTGAAATGAAAAACAAACATTAAAACATAGCAAATTAATGTACCTACCTACTCATATTTGAATGTCTGATGTTTTTTTATATTATAAAGTCCCTCACTAACCAAAATGCTGTGGAATCCTCCGAAAATCTATAACTAACGTAAATTCAAATCAGCATCGATGTTTAAACAATGGCTACTTTTAAGAGATCAGGAATTCTTTTTGAGGCAACAATGTTTTTTACTTAGATCTGCAGTGCAAGGCATTTGACAAAAATGCAATTAGAGTCTAACTGTATTGGAAAACGTGGAAATTAAAAGATTGGCATTTCTACTATAGAAATTACATGAGTGTTTTTTTTAAACTGTACACATGACACAATTAGAGGAAGGTGATACATATTTACTTTTTACATACACTTCATCTTTGATTTTTGACCCTGTACTAAATAAAAGTTGACACTGACATCTCAGTCCTGTTCATTGAAAGGACGCGCCAGCTAGTGATGGCCCGAAACAACATTAGGCTTTTGACATTAGTTTACTTCACACAACTGATGTGCTGCGAATCTAATTTGTAAAATCCACTAATGTCTAACTTTAGGTAGCAAATAGTAACGGCTGATTAAACCAACTGAATTGTCCACATTCACTCACAACCACTGCCTGGTTAATGTTTGTTCTGATGTCAATGTGAGTCATCACTCGTCAAAAATCTGATATTCTAACTGGTCAAACTGTTTAGGGACTGCATCAGAAATCTACATCCTCTCACATCAGTCAGGACACATCAGATTCCGTCGCAATAGTTGCATTTCCGCTCAGACACACATTAGTTTTATTCCACTGATGTGGAACAGCAACTGATGCGGACACATCAGATTTGCAGAAACAACTAATATGGCACATCCCTAACGCTAGCTACACAGGTTATATGCATGATATTTCGAAGAGTACCTGGTGCTCTTCTTCAGTGATTGGTCAGCTGGAACCAACTGAAACGCCATCTAAAATTCTAAGTTTTATAATAGATTTTATGTATATAATCAAGGGTTTTATTTAAAGTGATCAGAGATCTAGTGTATGTGAATAGTTGCTATTACCATAAAAGTCTACCATGTAAGAAATATTTCTTTGTTTGAAATTTTTTAAACATATTTATGTTCAGGAAATGAGTTCATCTTCCTTCTATACCTTAGATACAATTTATTCAATAAAGAACAAAATCGTTCCTAATGATTGGGATTGCCAAATAAAGTACATCTTTATATATTAACTATATATTTTTAAAGTAGTTTGAAATTCAGAAGATGTTATTGTATAAATGGGTACGTAAGATGAAAATAGAATATTTTAGAGTTGTTATTATAATGTTTTATAATTTATGCTTTTAGAAATTTAAAATTGTAGAAGAAATCAGTAGTAAATTTTGAAATCTTTTCTCTAGATCTAAGTTGAAAGCCAATTATTTCTATTTATTCTTAATTGTATTTTTTTAAATAAAAATTTACTGTGGGTTAATGTATATATTTCTCCTTTGGGTGGTATTCATTTTGTTGAAATCTTATTGTATTGTCATAATCACTCCAATTTTCCCTTTAATGACTATCATGTCTGTTCTTCTGATGCCCCCTCCTTCAGGTATTCTGTAATGTTCTTCATACACATTAAAATAAAATTGGTTCAATCCCAGCTTCATGTGCTAAAGGTTGTCAGTTCGATCCCAATCAGAGTCAATACATTTTGAGAAGGATCAGCTGATAATCACCGGCTGTTCATTTGTCATTGGGCTATTAATTAATGACACTTTCTAAGGAATAGTCGGCCTTAGTTTGTAACAATGACTACATTCGCTCATCTACACTCATCACACTCAATCGAAATCCATATTCGCCCATATCTTGACGATCGGCGTCTTATGAATAAATAAAAAAAAAAAAAAAAAATAAATAAAAACTTTTCGTCTGAAACAGTTTGCTTTAATACTTGTAGCCTTGCAAATAAAATGTAACAGAACAATCAATTTATCGAATATTTAATTATAGATGTTATTTTATGGATACAAAACAAATTAGCTAATTGGCAGTTACTGACTTACAACTTCTTTCTGGTCTTTCCTTCCATTAATAGTTCAGAGTTTTGCTTGATTCTTCTCCTTCTAAAATAAAGTGAAAATTGAAGATTCCAGTTTTACTTAACTACTCTGATTCTTTCAAAAGGCACCGTACTCATTAAAGATAAGTGGAGCAGTGTCAGAAGATATCACGATTTTAGTTATTACTAATTTAAATAAGGAAATATCTCTTAAAATGATAACCACATTGTGTGAAAAAATCATGACCAACAAGAAGTAAAATATTTTAAAAACATTGTTGAGAGTTCACTATTTTCAATTTATTTTACTTCAGAACCAAGCATATGAAAGTTTTCCAAAAGAAGTAACACTTAATAAGGTAGGCCTAAAGATTGAACACAGATAGTGTAATAGAACTTCAGTATTCCTGCCTGGAATCACTCACAGGTAAGAAACAGTAGCCGCTCTCTTATGGCCACAGCAGACGCTTCAGAGGCGTTGGATGACTATTGAATCACAACTAATGTACATTTTTATAAATTTGTACTATAATAATGTTTAGTACGTCCATCCTTGAGGGTTGAAATGACAATGGTGCTGGCTCTGTTATTCGAATGGTGAACTGGAAAACAGACTACTCAACACCCCAAGATTTTAACTTGACACGTAATATGGACATTATTGTATGCAATCTCTGTTTCTTTCTTCTCTGAGCTGGAATCTAATTTTAAATTTTATCAGGAGCCCTTTTTCGTCTTAAAACTTAAATGAGCAGCCGTGAGAGAAAAATTAGTCTCTTTTGAAACAGATGTCAAGGGATTGCAATAGCAGGTAATGCAACAATGGGGTATGTTTCTGCTATGCGTGTGAACCAACTATCTGCATGTTATCTGTGTATTCTATGATGTTACCTATTTCTGTACTATAATAATAAAGGTGAGAATTTCCTTAAAAATTACTTACTAAATAATTGCATATTACATCAAATTATTTGAATTATGTATGAAATTTGTCTTGAAGCCTATCTTTTTAAATCTGTTCCTTAATTTTAATAAATATTTTTTTCTCTGTGGATTTTTGGTAAGAAGGGCTAAATAGTTCTAACTTCAACACAGTAGGCTATAATCAAATGTTAAATTCATTTAATTGTTCACCACAACAATCAGAGATATTTTCATAGATTGTGTTTATATATAAACTAATATATAAAAGGCATTGAATATTTATTTAAGGCTGTATAACTTATATGAGTTTAGGAAAAATATATCAAATGATCGAGTAAGAAAATGATTGTATACTTTTCCAAATAGAAATATAAGGTTTTTACTTAAATAAAAAAAAAAAAAATACTTAGACAGGAATGTTTCCTGTTAGTTTTTTGAAAAATGTTTTCTTTTAATATAGTGTAAAAATTAATGTATTTACAAACATCACAGACAATACAATCATGTACAGAAAAAAGTAGACAACTTATTTAATATACTATTTTTTTACACAATTAGTTCTTACCCTCCAAATCAATTATAGGTATTTCTTTCCTGGAAACCAGAGAAGAAGAAGACTCTTTATCTTTCATGGTGGATATTTGTATTGAAGGCACAAACACAACTCAATGGTAGGAGGTGAATAGTTGTTTTCTCTAGGTTACTGTTGAACTGATAAATGAAAACCACTATTATTTGCCTTACTGTCATATATAAGTGATAAATGTTATTATTTAACCAAACACACTTATAAGTAACAAAACTACACTTACAACTTACCGATCCACCCAAAATAAAGCTTTTTTAAGGATCTGCAGAGGCTGTCGGCCATGTTGGTTTCAATCCCATAAGAACAATGTTATTTGTGAATCCATATTTCTTCGTTATTTATTGACCAAAAGTTGTGTGTGAGGTGTTATTTTAAACATTATCATATTCTGCATTGTGTTTGCTTTTCATATTTTGATATAATCCTAGTGTTGAAAAATATGTGAAAATAAAAGCTTAAACCTAAATATTTGTTATATTTTTTAAAACATAATTAGGTATCCACAAAGCAGTTCCAATGCGCAATTTCATTATTGATCAAATCCAATTTGTTTGGAAAAAATCTGTTTAAAAATAACTGTTTAGTTTGGATAGGCCTATACATGATCCTTTGTCTGGCTCAAAAAGAACTTTGATCTTATTGGATTAAAACCAACATGGCCAACAGTCTCCGACAACCTCTGCAGACTCTTTAGTTCAAAAGGGGTATCTGATGTCTGTCCTTGATTATAATTAACGGTAATTAACAGTAATAGAACATTTTTCAAATAACTGATTTAAATCAACATTAACTTCTGAACTTTAAAAACCTAACATATTAAATATATATACACATATATATATATATATATATATATATATTTTATACATTTAGTTTAAAAAAAACTATTTAACAAAAATATATCACTATTTAAACAAAAATTTAGTTAGTTTAAATTTTTGTATATGTTTAGTTTTGATACAAAAACAAATTCTAATCAATTTTTGAAGGATAATTTTTTCAGAACAGGAATAATTAATTAATTTTAAAGATTGAATGAAAATAATTACATAATGAATTAACAGCACAAATTGTCCATATTATAATTTTAAATAAATAACTAGGGAGTTAAATATGAACATTGTAGTAATTATATCATATAGTTACTATATATTATACATAGACAGTAGAATTTGCAGAATTACTTGACATATTCAATTGCGTAATATGAGAGAGATATTTTGAAAATTCATGTGATTTAAATTAAACTACTTCTCTTGAAGAATATCGTATATTCTAGGTAATCAAGTGTTACAGGGAGCACAATGTAGGGAATACAAATTAAGTGGATGCTAACATTTAAAAGTATTCAATTTTTTTCAATTTAATTCTTTAAAATGCTAACTCATAATTTCTCCCCCGAAAATTCAAATCCATCAGTGGATATTTTTTTATTAAACTGCAATATTAATACAGTTCGAAAGGTGTCAATTTGTTATATATTATATAGTTTGAGCATTTGAGCTTTTTAAATGATATTTCACTTAGAATCAAAATGAGAATCAAATTAAGATATATTATTTGTAATTCATGTTTATTCATGTTAGTGAACTTGGTTGTAATCCCATAAGAATAATGTTATTTGTGAATCCATATTTTTTCGTTATTTATTGACCAAAAGTTGTGTATGAGGTGTCAATTTAAACATTATCATACTGCACATTTTGTTTGCTTTGTATATTTCGAATACATAGCCTAGTTTTAAAACATAGGTGAAAATAAAAATTGCAAACTAAATATCTTGTACATTTTTTGTATAAAACTAATTAGGGATTCGAAAAGCAATTTCAACGCAATGTCAATTTTGATCAAATGCTATTTGTTTAAAAAAGAAAAAATCCGTTAAAAATAAATGTTTTGTTTGGATACGCGTGATTGTATGTCAGATTCGAGTATAACATTGTTCTTATGGGATTAAAACCAACATGGCCGACTGCCTCTGCAGTCTGTTAATTAGGCTGTGCCATTGCCTGTTATGACGGGCCTGCCAGTGAGCGTGCGTGAGCGAAAGGTCACTTAATATCTCTCCGGCGTATTTGACTGTTGACACACTAACGGAAATGCTCCCGGAAAATTAAATAATCATATAAACTTGGCGAAGATAATGAAATATTACATGTATATTATAAAAACAACGATGCATTACAAAATAAGTGTATTTATTAAATAAACTTTAAAAAATCATTGAGTAAAGCTTTTAATTGGGAGATAGCTGCATATTGTATGTCAGGCGAATTTAAAACCTATTTTGAACACCTTTTGAAGTGTGAGGGAAACGCTCAGAATGGTAACAAGTCCGTACTTGGTACCAACCAGGTTTATGGTTATAACAGACCGTGCATATAAAAGAACCACAACTGTTTTCTATCACAATAGCAAAGACTTACGTGTAAGTTATAAAAAAATATTAGAGTTTAATATCATATCTCCCGGCTAACAGTTTTACTTCATGGTTTTAAGTTTATATAAAATGTATCGTCATTTTTGTAATATGACATGTAATATTTCATTATCTTTGCCAAGTTTATATGATTATTTAATTTTCCAGGAATATTTTCCTTTGTGTGTCAACAGTCGAATGAAGCCTGTGGTAAAATGCGTCTTGGAGTGCATATGTTGATACTCTTAGAAAATATTTCCTTACTTATATTAGAAATTGTCATTTATTCACAAAATGTCATTTATTCCCTCTAAATCGAAAATACTCGTTAATTTAGAGACCAAAAGGAAAAGTAATAACAATCAAAGAATTGTTTTACGTGCAGAAGAACATTACTTACGAACTTCAAATAAAGCTAAGTATGACTAAATTTTGATATTAGGTTACTTCCAACAAGTAGTGAACACAATAAACACTAACTAACGGAGCTCCGTCAACTATAACCTAACAACAAAAACTAATTGGTAAACAGGAACACTAAACAGCGCCAGCCGTCCTTGTGGTGCGAAATGGAAGCTGTTCACAAGAGAGAGCTGTCAAAACAAGAACGCCTTCTTTTTTGCTGGATGCAACCGGAAGCGCTTTTCTGTCTTTCTGTTGCATAAAATATTTCATCGGGTTTAATAAATGAAACATTCTCTAAGCATTGATTGCTTTAACATTCCCTAATATAACCATGCGGTCATTCTATTTGATTATTTAAAATGAACAAATTGACACCTTTAAAACTGTATTAATATTGCAGTTTTATACAACAAATTCTCAGATGGATTTGAATTTTCGGGAGAGAAATTATGAGTTAGCATTTTAAAGAATTAAATTGAAAAAAAATCGAATACTTTAAAATGTTAGCATCCACTTAATTTGTATTCCCTACATTGTGCTCCCTGTAACACTTGATTACCTAGAATATACAATATCAAGATAAGTAGTTTAATTTAAATCACGTGAATTTTCAAAATATCTCTCCCATATTACGCACTTGAATATGTCAAGTAATTCTGCAAATTCTACTGTCTTAAAATTGATAAGTGTGGAATTATTTCTACTAGAACATGTCATAAGCTTACATACTTCATTATTAACTTTACTATTCATCGTCATTTATAAAAAGCAACAATAGTGAGTAAATACGTTTTATGAGCCCTAGATCTGAAGATCTATTGTTGTCTATTAGCCGCTTGCCTACTGAGCTACCAATCGAAGGAATGAGATAAAGTTACATTTCGTAAGTGGATAGTACAGATTTTTTTGTTGGCTATAAAAATGGACAGATGTCCAGGAAAAGGTTTTATATATCAAGTGAAAGTGCGTTTATTAGTGAATTCAATGTCTTAAATCTAAAATGTAATGCAAGAAAATAACCATATGTGTTATCTATACTACCATTGATTTTATACACAAATAGATTTCCCATCCAATGTTAAATTTTGAGTCTCAAAATATCAGCTGTTTTGTGGTCCATTGTGGAGCGCTAGTGTAGTCCCATGTAAATGTAATGCAGTTTAAACCAGCTGTGGTTGCGGGCCACACAAACTAACAAAATTACTGGCACAAATATTCCTATTGGATGGTTTATCTATTGTATGTGTATATAATCAATGATACTACTGTCGAGGTACGCCAATTATTGACTGGCGACAAACTGTTTCCGGTTCATATAGTGCGATCATTTATATTTCTAGTCATTACTAGAACCTTTTAGAATGGTGATCGAGACCCATCCAGATCGCATCTCTAGTAACTTGTAGATTGTAGTTGTGCCTTATACAAAGACACCCCTCGACCGACCAGAAGTTAGTCTTCGGCCTGAACCGGAAGTGACAGTCAAGTGATAAGTGCTTAACAGTGACAGATATTGTACGAACTTTTGTGTGTTTAAGTCACATGATTACTGTAAATAATAGTGGTTTAATTTCAAGTTATAAAATGGTACCTAGTAATTAATGTATGTATTCAAAGTAGTATAATATCACCCACTTTATTCAACATATATATGTATGATTTAGGATATTTAAATATTAAGAGTAATATTTTGCAATATGCAGATGATAATTTAATTTACGTAGTTGATAAGGATATTGATACTGGTATGTCATTGATCCAAGATGATCTTAATTTACTTACAAAGTATTTTTTTCAATAATGGCATTAAATTGAACAGTAATACAACAAAGGCTATTGTTTTTAGAAGCTCTAGGATTGATATTAATCCAATACAAGATAGAAACCTGCCATTAGTACGTCATAAATCTAATTGCTTTATTGATCCATATAGTTATAGATGTGAGAATCTACAGTTTGTTAACTGTATTAAACACCTAGGCATAGAATTAGATTTCAATATAAAATATAACTCATATATTGGTAGGCTTACGAACAATTTAAGGGTAATATTATTTAAGTGTAAAAAACTAAGTGGATGTCTCTCTATTACAACAAAGAGGTTAATCTATTTTTCCTTAGTTCAGAGTATGTTCTACTATGATATATCTCTTTACTACTTGACTCCTGAATATATACTTAAGCAATTAAAAAGTATTTTGAACAGAATTCTAAAAGTATTATTTTAGGATTTGCCATTGGAAATATTGGGTATAATAAATTTTGATGGTCTTGCTAAATTTACAGATCTGTCTAGACACTACTTTGACGAGGAATACAGAGTATTGCCCAACCTACAATATAACTTAAGGCACATACCATTTTTCACTCAAAGACACAATAATAATTATGGAAAATTAACGTTACAGTATAAAATACCTCACTTACTTAATTCATTGCCTAGAAGTCTACAAAAACTACAGAATAAAAATCAAATGAAAAGGGAGCTAAAAAAGTATTTTATTAATTTACAATGACTATAGGTGGATAATAACTATGAATTCATTTCCATATAAAATTATAGGTATCGGTTTTTATTTATCTAGAGATGCTTTCTAACAGTTGTAGGGTTGAAGAATCGACTATCATCAAACAGTAAACAAATTTAAACTTACATATTGAGGTTATCCACCTTGTCACGTTTGTAAACAGAAAAAAAATAAATGAAAAAAAATCATCTCTTCGTTTATTAGAATGGCTATTTTCAAAATTGAACTATACATAGATAAATAAGACAAAACTGCAAAGAGATATATAAACACTGTTGAGTTATTTAAGCACACTGGGAAACCTATGTGGTATGATATGTAAATCAACAGCAATACTGACAGAGTTTTGACGGGAGCCGGTGTTAAACTGGTTCCTACCAGCCGGGTCTTGCTTCTGAACACGGGAATAAAGAAAGCCATCCCTGTTTGGCTCAATATCTGAGTGCATTCTTTGCAACTACTGTAAATAAGGTTGTTGGTGAACAACAAAGAGACTAATTATGTTTCTTATTACTGTTAGATTTTATTTGTTGTTATTTGTATCGTTATTCCTTTAGATTATACATATGTTACATGCACATCGTTAATTTCATTTGTTTGTTGTTTTTGTTTATTTGTTGAATTGTTCATAGTCTATATAGTATTTAATATTGTTTATTTATTCCTGATTTATAGTATATGTGATTTATAGGTATTGACCCACCCGCCCACCCATATACATACAATGGCATTGACCCACCCGCCCACCCATACACGTACAATGGCATTGACCCACCCGCCCACCCTTACACATACAATGGCAATGACCCACCCATACACATACAATGGCATGGCACTGGCCCACCCACCCTCCCATACACGTACAGTGGTACTGGCCCACCCGCCCTCCCATACACGTACAGTGGCACTGGCCCACCCACCCTCCCATACACGTACAGGGTTTATAGTATATGTGTTTTATATAGTTATGTATATTATTTATTTATTTCCATTGTGTTAATATTTAATGCTTTGAGGCTCATGTGTAGTTAGAACTACCAGTCGTGATCCAGGAGGAAGTTTTAAACAATCAAACAATTAATTGATATAAACTCCAGAATAAAATAAACATTAGGACTACTGATATAAAAAAATTACATTTTTGAAAAAAATTTGTTTTTATAATGAATATCAAATGTTATTTGGTTTCCTTTAACCATGTTTCCTTGGTAATTGTTGATTTGTTTATTTATTTTTGTTTGTTAGTTACTTTAAGATTACCCATTTATTAAAGATATTTGATTATCATAAAATTAGTTGATCTCTCAAATAGCTATATGCTAGAGAGATTAAAAAAGATACTGCAATGTAATATTAATTTAAGAAATAATAAATGATTTTGAATTGAATCTTGTAGTGAGTAATTTATTTAATTCGTGAATCTGTCCATACTTCATTATTCATCGTCATTTAAAAAAAGCAACAATACAGAGTAAACACGTTTGATTATCCCTAGATCTGAAGATCTATTGCTAAATAAAAGTAATAATCAGTAGCCACAGAATGGTATCGCCTTATTATTCCGGATCGTGTTGGACCGTGACCATCTGTACTTCATTGTGAATATATTCAATAGGAATAAACCCAACTTTCAATGTCCTAAAAAACTATTATTTACTAAAATATTAGCCACGAGATAGGTTTTCTTTCTGATTTTAAATAACTAAATATATATTCATCATGTTTATGTCGTATATTATGTTCATTTTATTATGTTCCTGATTTTAAATTACTTTCGTTATTTATCTGTACTTTATGGATTATGTATTTACAATATTTATACATATACTTTAAAAATTCCTAATTTAGTACTATTTTTATGAATTAATTAGCTTTTATTACGATTACACTAGCAGTTACTAATTAACTATTAAAAAGTAAAGTGATAAAGTTCACCAATTTTGAACATTATGTATTTCATGAACTGCATGAAATACATAATACAACTTAGTGGTTCCTACCTGTATTTGAGGCGCGCAAAGAAAATATAAATATGTTTAGGCCCTACTGTATGTTAAACAATATTATGTCGTTTGCTGTGCCTGTAACCTTATTCATGTGGTTAACAGAATAAACGACAGAAAACAAAGCGGTTTATGCTTTGTTTTCTGTGGTTTACACTTTCAAATAAACAAGTTTGGTTAGGAGAGGAAACGAACACAATCTAACCAATGATTATTGTGTGGGCTAAGCTGTTCCACAGAGTATAGAGATAAGTTATTACTATGTATTCTGTGGCTATTGTAATTACATATTACTCGAGCATCACTATCTAGCCATACTACTAACACAATCTAACCAATGATTGTGTGGGCTAAGCTGTTCCACAGAGTATAGAGATAAATTATTACTATGTATTCTGTGGCTATTGTAATTACATATTACTGGAGCATCACTATCTAGCCATACTACTAACACAATCTAACCAATGATTGTGTGGGCTAAGCTGTTCCACAGAGTATAGAGATAAATTATTACTATGTATTCTGTGGCTATTGTAATTACATATTACTCGAGCATCACTATCTAGCCATACTACTAACACAATCTAACCAATGATTGTGTGGGCTAAGCTGTTCCACAGAGTATAGAGATAAATTATTACTATGTATTCTGTGGCTATTGTAATTACATATTACTCGAGCATCACTATCTAGCCATACTACTAACACAATCTAACCAATGATTGTGTGGGCTAAGCTGTTCCACAGAGTATAGAGATAAATTATTACTATGTATTCTGTGGCTATTGTAATTACATATTACTCGAGCATCACTATCTAGCCATATTACTAACACAATCTAACCAATGATTGTGTGGGCTAAGCTGTTCCACAGAGTATAGAGATAAATTATTACTATGTATTCTGTGGCTATTGTAATTACATATTACTCGAGCATCACTATCTAGCCATACTACTAACACAATCTAACCAATGATTGTGTGGGCTAAGCTGTTCCACAGAGTATAGAGATAAATTATTACTATGTATTCTGTGGCTATTGTAATTACATATTACTCGAGCATCACTATCTAGCCATACTACTAACACAATCTAACCAATGATTGTGTGGGCTAAGCTGTTCCACTGAGTATAGAGATAAATTATTACTATGTATTCTGTGGCTATTGTAATTACATATTACTCGAGCATCACTATCTAGCCATACTACTAACACAATCTAACCAATGATTGTGTGGGCTAAGCTGTTCCACAGAGTATAGAGATAAATTATTACTATGTATTCTGTGGCTATTGTAATTACATATTACTCGAGCATCACTATCTAGCCATACTACTAACACAATCTAACCAATGATTGTGTGGGCTAAGCTGTTCCACAGAGTATAGAGATAAATTATTACTATGTATTCTGTGGCTATTGTAATTACATATTACTCGAGCATCACTATCTAGCCGTACTACTAACACAATCTAACCAATGATTGTGTGGGCTAAGCTGTTCCACAGAGTATAGAGATAAATTATTACTATGTATTCTGTGGCTATTGTAATTACATATTACTCGAGCATCACTATCTAGCCATACTACTAACACAATCTAACCAATGATTGTGTGGGCTAAGCTGTTCCACAGAGTATAGAGATAAATTATTACTATGTATTCTGTGGCTATTGTAATTACATATTACTGGAGCATCACTATCTAGCCATACTACTAACACAATCTAACCAATGATTGTGTGGGCTAAGCTGTTCCACAGAGTATAGAGATAAATTATTACTATGTATTCTGTGGCTATTATAATTACATATTACTGGAGCATCACTATCTAGCCATACTACTAACACAATCTAACCAATGATAGTGTGGGCTAAGCTGTTCTACAGAGTATAGAGATAAATTATTACTATGTATTCTGTGGCTATTGTAATTACATATTACTCGAGCATCACTATCTAGCCATACTACTAACACAATCTAACCAATGATTGTGTGGGCTAAGCTGTTCCACAGAGTATAGAGATAAATTATTACTATGTATTCTGTGGCTATTGTAATTACATATTACTCGAGCATCACTATCTAGCCATACTACTAACACAATCTAACCAATGATTGTGTGGGCTAAGCTGTTCCACAGAGTATAGAGATAAATTATTACTATGTATTCTGTGGCTATTGTAATTACATATTACTCGAGCATCACTATCTAGCCATACTACTAACACAATCTAACCAATGATTGTGTGGGCTAAGCTGTTCCACAGAGTATAGAGATAAATTATTACTATGTATTCTGTGGCTATTGTAATTACATATTACTCGAGCATCACTATCTAGCCATACTACTAACACAATCTAACCAATGATTGTGTGGGCTAAGCTGTTCCACTGAGTATAGAGATAAATTATTACTATGTATTCTGTGGCTATTGTAATTACATATTACTCGAGCATCACTATCTAGCCATACTACTAACACAATCTAACCAATGATTGTGTGGGCTAAGCTGTTCCACTGAGTATAGAGATAAATTATTACTATGTATTCTGTGGCTATTGTAATTACATATTACTGGAGCATCACTATCTAGCCATACTACTAACACAATCTAATCAATGATTGTGTGGGCTAAGCTGTTCCACAGAGTATAGAGATAAATTATTACTATGTATTCTGTGGCTATTGTAATTACATATTACTCGAGCATCACTATCTAGCCATACTACTAACCCCCTTCTTCAGTTTTATCAAATATTATTTCCCCAACAAACTACTACTTATCAATTAATTTTTATTTTGTCCCTTCACAATAATCTTACCACTATTATAAATTTGTAAACTTGTACAGATTTTAGAATATTAGTAAAAGACGCAAATACGACTGATCGGGTTTGAATAAAACGTTGCACACAGATTGATCATAACCTGGATTAACACAAAGAATACATTTTATCCTGATGAACTGAATATATTAAGCACTACTATGAACATAAGTTTGATATATAATTGCAATCTAAAATAGGCTAGTTAGAATGCTTGTCACTGCAATATGTGTTGATTTGTTTAGTTTTTTTGGTTGCTGAGCAATTTTTATTTTCTTGTTTATGTTGTTTATCAGTTTAGATGGATGACTAGATGTAAATGACGAGCCTGAACATGATAATAGGGTTTTATATGAGCAAAGTGAACAGCTAATAATAAATAAATATTGAAAATCGTCAAAATTTTGGCATTTATGAATCCCTTGTAATTAGGCCAAGTGGTTATTTATCAGATAAATGGTAAAAGGTTGATTCTGTTGACAACACTTGTTTTCTTCCACTCAGCTGTGTCTAGTTGTATGTTGTTTACCTATTAATAAATACATCCTGGTGAAAGTTGGTATTTTTGTTGTTAATTAATTTCATTTCAAGTACAAGAGCTTATAGAATGTTTGAACTGTTATGGATGTATATATTTTGTATTTACTGGTATTTCTATCCAGAGAACATGTACATTATTCACTTAGACAATATCAATAAAGTGACTGTTCTCTGGAAGCAACTTAAGTTCGACTGTTGTTTTTAGCTTGTTTTTAGATTTCTCTTGTTGGCTTTGTTCCCTGCTCTTTTAGCTGTCCACTCCTAAACCTAGTAAATGTTTCTTAGTGTTTCTTGTTATTTTTAGGGCCGCTTTTCTAGCGACATTTCAGTCAATTTTGTCAGAGGTCAGATTTTACAAATAAAAATAATTTTAAATCAAAATAACTATTGGTTATTTTGTTGTTTTGCATTCCAGAAAAGAATTTAATCTGGAATAATATGAAGATATTAAATTATTATTCGACACATTAAAAGTTAATTTTATTTTATTCCATTATTTGAAAAACCTTTTTAAGTTTGGTTTTTTATTTAAAATAAAGTATTTTCATAAAGAAATGAATATTTTCATTTTGTCGAAGAGTTTTTATTTTCTTTCATTTTCAATTAAATTTTACCAAAGAAGACAACTTGAAAGATTTATTATTTGCTCCTGTGTTTGAGAAATTAAAGATAAACAAAAATAAATATGTAGCTTTTTTAAAGACATTACAATGTAAATGACTGTGGAAACCTTTTTTAGGAATACTGTATAGCCTATTATTGCTATTCAAATTAGTTGTATTTTGTTCTAGGCTTGTTTATTTTTATATTATAATGATTTTACCTTCGTTAATATACTAAAATATCTAATAAATGTTTCTTTTGTTGCTTTCTTCTGTTGTCACTAAACAATAGGATTGCATACCTCATCCGATTTCTCGTTTCTTGGTTATCTTAACACCGTTCCCAAACATGTACAGTGGCACTGACCCACCCACCCTCTTTACTAGGGCTCACCCACCCATTCTTTTACTTACGATGCTGGTGATGATGGCATTCCTTACCCAAACAATGGTACTCACCCTCCCACCCGTTCACGTTCGGTAGTCCGCCTGCCCATACTTGTACAATGGTATTGGTATTAGCTGAATTTTACATTTGACAATACATACACAATATGAACTCAGATCATATGGATCACGACATTTGGACAACCCTAACAACTCCTGGCCAAGAAACTGTGCTGTAAGTAGTAGGCCTACGCTACAACTCATGCATTTTATATTCAATACTTATTAATTTGTGACAAAGTATTGGTGGCATATTTTGAGTACCAAATTTTAAAATCCAAATTTACCTATTATTAGTGAAGTTTTGCTAAAAGATGTATTTTACTGCATTCTCTGGGAGTTGCTCAGTATACTTAAACTATACAAAAATGTAAAATAAAAGTGTTTTGACAATTAACATGGAAGATGTATCTTTAGAAATAAGGGACAATACGCACGACGGTGCCCGGTGGACGCACGACGGTGCCCGGTGCATTTTAGGAATGATGTTCGTCAGTTCTTGAATATTCATTTTCATGAAAAGTGGATTGGACCAAGTGGACTCTGGCATGGCCATCTCCAACCTTTACTTGTGAGGGCATCTAGAAGACGTACTGTAGTTTATGGTACATCAACATACAGTGTGGAAGAAGGTTAGGTGGTAGAGAGGACTGTCTAGTCCTAACCTCACATTATAAAATAAAGACGTTTTTCATTTCCTTTAATCTTCGTCGAAAAATAGTGTATGGATTCCAACAAATAATAAGGATCTCATGATTTTTTTAATAATGAGGCGTTGACTAAATATGTGTGTCGCTGAAAATGGACACATGTAGAAGACGTACTTAGAAAACTGTACTATTAGATAAAATGTACGGTTTGTTCAACGAATGTCTGTTGTGAAATGTTGTTTGGTATATGAATCTCATAACTGCCAACTCGGCCAACAGTTGATAATAAAATTTAAATTATTACTCTTTATCATTTATTAGATGTTAGTTTAGTAAGAGTTTCAACCGCTATTTTAGTTTTTAAAATAAATCAATGCAGTTTTAATGCTGATGGGTATTTAAGCTATTTATTTTACAGTATTGTTTAGTTTAAGTGTTAGGAACAGCATCCATGGAATGCAGTAAAATGAACCTTTTACCAAAAGTACACTAATAATATGTCTACAATATAAGTTAAGGTATCAATAGATTTGTATTAAACTTGTATACAAATTAATGTTTTTGGATAATATTGATAAAATGATGGTTTTTCAAGATATTCGTAGTTAGTAATTTAAATGACCACAATTTTTAAAATTGCTATAGAGAACTCAATGGATTTTTTAACTTGCTGTTGTCGATGTTTTTTACGCTCAGTGGTAATTTCGATGTAAAGAAGGGTGAAAGTTTTCAAGTCAGTCAACTAAACAACTGTACAGTACTATATTTTATGTAATATTATAACCGGCGAAGTGAGTGGGTACAGCTAGTAGCTTATATGGACTATTATTATTATATTAAAGAATGAAGGCGTAAACAATATTAAAACTAAATTACTTTGGACTGCAAAATGATGAAATTTGAAATTGGCAACAACTATAATCTGTGTAAGCGTGGTACTGACCCACCCACCCATATTCGCACTGTAGTGCTGACCTACCCACACATACACGTACAGTGATACTGACCCACCCACCCACCCATATACGCACTGAAGTGCTGACCTACCACCACACATACACGTACAGTGATACTGACCCACCCACCCACCCAGCACTGAAGTGCTGACCTACCCACACATACACGTACAGTGATACTGACCCACCCACCCACCCATAATACGCACTGTAGTGCTGACCTACCCACACATACACGTACAGTGGTACTGACCACCCACCCACCCATAATACGCACTGAAGTGCTGACCTACCACCACACATACACGTACAGTGATACTGACCCACCCACCCACCCATATACGCACTGAAGTGCTGACCTACCACCACACATACACGTAAAGTTGTATTACTTTATAAAGGTTGATTTTAACACAAAAAATATATATATGCACTAAACGGAGAGGAGCTAGAAAAAAGTGTAACCTTTACTCATTGCTTTAAATTACAGTAGAATCCAAAAGTTAACAGCCAGGAATTCTTTTTTGTGACACCCTGTATATTATACATTTTTTTAAATAAAATAATGTAAGTGTATGAAATACTCAGGAACAAACGTAGATTAAAAAAAAACTCTAAGAAAAAATATATCAAGGATTAGTTTAAAAAATTATATAAATTATATATAAATCGCCAAAACATTCGGGCCTAAAAATACTATTGTATAAATTTTATAGCTTGGTTGAATTAAGTACTAGGGATTAAGCTACAGAAAAAAAAATAATCAGTAGAAAATGTCATTTAGTTGTTTAAATATATTTGTAATAAAAGCATGTTCAATGACATAAAAATTATTATGTAAATAAAATTACAAGTTAGTGACGTTATAAACAGTATATGACGTTGTTATCAATGTAATTACGGTAGTGATCAGTATACTAGTAAATGATTTAAGCAGTTTATGGTGAATAAAATAGCCACAAAGACAAACTATAATAAATATAGGTAGTAACAGACACTCAGGAAATGGCCTTTGATGTAATAATTTATATTATTTTAATAAGAAAGGATCAGAGAAGTGCTTACATGCTGTGAAGTTGGCAGCAGTGAGACCGGTTGATTGTGAAGCGCGTGGTCGGTGCAGTGCCTCCGTGATAGTGGTGACAGAAGGAACAGCTGATCTACTCTGTTATACGGTAGGCAGCGCTCTTGGCAATATTGTTGACAATGAATAACATTAGCACTAATCAGCTGATTCCATTAGTTCTTTAATAAACATATACTAATATTGTAACAACGTGAAATTAAATATTATAACCTAGCTATTGCAGGGCACACCGACTATTATTTTTGTATTGGTGAGTTTATGTAATAATGGTATTGACTTATTGCAATTGTAGCACTAGGTAATATATTAATTTGTATCAGGTTAATAATACTAGTAATTGTAGTTTTGCTAATATCCTTTAAATAAAAGTTGTCACTAAATTTATATAAGGAATTACTTTTTTAAAACACGTGTATTCACAATTAAGACATAAACAAGAAAATACTATTGTTTAAAAAAAATATAATCAAAGGATAATTACAACAGCTAAGTAATAGGTCTATCAACTCAAAAAAACTTGCTATTTCTGAGTACGAATATCCTATGTACTATTCAAATGTGTTAATTTATATATACTTAACTGGAGTACAAATAAATGTGGTATATAACTAATTATTTTTTATAAATCAGGCGAAGGTGACAAGTTAAGTCATGTGAATTTTACGGGATGGATTTAGTGAAATAGGCTGCTTTTTATGATTGCACCAGTATACATATAACAATGTTCATAAACACCACAAAACAACAAAAATACAAACGAATTGAGTTAAGAAATCGATTTAGGTAATACATGTTAAAATAATCAAACACTGCTGGAATCTGAAAACATGTGTTTAATTCGTACATTTTGGCCGTTTGGTGTTTATAATTTAAAATATTATCTGTAATACCACAGAATAATTTGTAAAATTATGTCTTCTATTGGCACTATTACCACATATTCAAAGCTCAAAACAATTCTATAGCAGGAATTAATCTACTCTACTTAACTTTTTGAAAAATTGCCTCAAAATGCTACGACTAAACACGTTGGCAGGGTGTGACTATCCACTTTGTACATAAATACAAAAATGTACTATTCGTAAATCTGGTACTGTTTTTGTATACCGTAGTATATATTGTTGGTATATATATTTCACTACATACAATGAAGGAATTATCCTATTCGGTCCAAAATGGAAGCAATGTTTTGAATTATGGTGCCAAAGTTAACCCTGGCTCTGCCTTCCAAAGCTACTGGCCTACTGAATTTGCGCCTTTGAAAATGTTAATGTAAATTTACGATAAATTCGTGTTCAAATTTGCATAATGATGGAGCTCCCTTAAAACGTAGACCAAATCTGCCTTGATATTGGGGCATTATACATGCTATGCAGATTTCAATAATTTAGTTTGGAGAATCAATCGCAACGTTATTTTATACATTGAATAAATTGAAAAATAATATTGTCAGTCAAAATAGTTGAATTTGTTTGTTGAAACATCAGAAGCAACAAGAATAGTTGTACAATTTTTAAGATTGGAAAATTATTTTTTAAATTATGTTAAAACAAATTCGCCCCGGTAAATGGTCAACCAGACAAATATACTCGTATATGAGTATAAAGTTTTATTTCTGAACGAACTTCCAGGATTAAGCATTTTTTACAAACAAAATTTTCCAATTATTTAGAGAAATGCGTATTTTATTTGGATTAATCACTGACGTTTCTGTCTAATTACAGATTCAATTTTCAAGTGTATTAACGTGACTTAAACTTTGGTATTACAGTTAAAATGATAATCTCTAGTGAGTTCGTACTGTCTGCAGACAATTCTATTCACAATCGAATCCTAAATATTTAGTTTTTTTTTATAAAGTAAGGGAACGATAACTTCGATATTAATGAGCTTTTTAAATTGCTTTTAAAGCGATAGGGGTTTTTTAAAACTCATTTTGACATAATTTTTATAATTTTCTGCTATTTTGTATAGCCTTTAATTAATTGTTTTCAGTAGGCAAAAAATGATTTTATCAAGTAAACCAATTAGGCTAATTTTGACACAAGTCCATGTGTTACTAACTTTTAATAAAAATTATATCTCACCTAAGATCTAGGGTGAGGATGGTCAAGGATTTGTATACAAAATGTCAAGGGCTCCATTCTCCGTCCTTGACTTATTTTTATTATTAACAAGAGGTTGTTTGTTTATTGTCTCGTCAATTTTATTGAGTATTTTCGTTGTGACAGTGAATATCTTCCTGTTGGCCTAGTAAAGACGTCAGACCGGCAAACAGGAACCGTTGGTGTGTGGGTTACCATGTGTGAGTCAGTGTGTGGGCTCGGCAGTGACGGGGTACTGTCGACACGGGAGATCTGGGTCTGTACTTGGCGTAGTGTTGCGATCCAGCTACAATTTATGAAATCTCCCAACTTGACTGCAAAGTGCTCCTATAACAAGAGCGGGTACTTCGAGAAAGTTGAAAACGCTATGACCAATGGCATGACGATATTAGACTGCTCCTTTCTGATAGTCTACCTGTTTGAATCATAGAGCAATTTATTTCGAATATGAGAATTTGTATCCAGTAAATACGTATTTTATGATTTGTAAAGCGAATTTTCTCATTTGTTTGTATCAATGTTTTGAATCGCGTCAGAGATTCGCTCAAACGCCACTTAAGCGTGTTCATGTTAAGACGGGAGGAGGGCAAGGTCAGGTGATGAATAGATTCAGTGGCCCCGCGAAGTCCACTCAAATGGTCATCAAGAGCCATAGCTCTGCTGGACCTACCCTTGAGAAAGAGACACATACGCTTGTCAATATAGCCAACGGTATCAAACATACCACGTGGTTCATTAGCCACAATAAACTTACCATAATTACCCCCATTAAAACACGAATGGCTCTTTGTTAGTTTAAGGCCGTGTCAGTAGAATATCTACTATCACGTTCATACAATCTCCCATATTCTCATTAAAATACGAAAACAATTTTTTTACCATTGTCTTTTGTATGAATATTTTCTCAATCTTCTAATACCAATTTGCGAGAGTGAATTTATAAGGCTACTATGTTAAATATAGGATTAGTAACCTCAAACTGTTGAGTGTGCCTCCAGTTTAGTTTGTCATTATTGATTTCAAAATCAAGCTCTAGGGATATCGAATATTATTACTGTAGTGTGATTTTAGTCAACATTGTCTTAGTATCTTTACCTCCTCTTCGCCACCATAACATTGGGGAGTCGTCCTTGTTTCCTCTTCCGTAAAAGGTTAAAGCGTGTTTAAAAGAATGTGTATGTCATGTATTTTTATATTTTGTACCATGTTCTAACTTTGTGTTCCTCTTCAAATATTTGCATGTATTACAGTAAGAAGGCCTATTGTTTATTGTTTTGGTATGAAGTGATCCTAATTGATAATTTATTAGTTAGAACATCACGTGTGGGTAGAAATGCAATATAAGTGAACTAATCAAAACTCTTGCAATATAGGTACAAAATTTACAAATATTATTGTGATCGAATTCGTTAAACCTAGTTTCTCAGACCAGAGGAATTCACTAAAAATAGTTGTGTACTTATGTTGTAGTGTGTAGATAACTTTTACTTTTTGAAATACTGTAAGAATACATCTATCATATATTTATAAAATTGGATGTAAAAATATAGAAAAAATTACACACAGAACTGGCGTAGGCAATGGTGCATTTATTTGACGATAGCGTAGATTCGAAATTAGGATGAAATATGCTTTATTTTGCGAAGCAGGAAGTCAGGATCGTTATATCCTCTCTTTCACTTAACTTATAAGAATGGATAATCTTGACGGAGTTGTTCTCTGTTATCTTCATGAGGAGAAGAGAGTATGGTTGTTAAGGGAGCAATACACCTACTGCCAGATACTCCTTTCGAAACAGTGGCTAGATGTTGATTGTGTTATTCGTTATTATCTCCATCGGCCAATATTTCCACCAGTTGAACAGTTTTTTTTTTTATATTAAGGGCTCATATTCCCCCTCCTCAATTAAATCACGAATGGTGATAAAGAATATACGTGTACAGTGATAATGACTCGCTCGCCTATTCATACATGTACAATGGTAATGAATACTCTCACTGGCCATGACACCGACCAGTTGAACTCTCAAGTTTTATGTTCACAGGCTTGAGGCCCAAACATAAAACACTCGAGAAATGGAGCTGATCTAGCTGAGTGTTCTGCCTTCAGCATTCTCAGGAACCTGCAAAAAGTGTCGAAGCTTGTTTGCAATGATAACACACTGGTCACATGCTCCAAGTATGGGCAATCATTATCTCTCTTATTTAAAAATCACAAATTTGTGATGTTCTTTTGGTTGAATTGTAAATTTCAACTAAAAGAACATCAGATTAATTAAAAATTGCGCGAAGATCCCATGCAGTCACTGACACAATTGTCTTATATATATATATATACATATATATATATATATATATATATATATATATATATATATATATATATACATATATAGGATCTTATATGTATAAACATTTTTGGAAGGATCTATCTGACATTATAGCTCATTTAATATTTGTTCATTTAAGCCTCACACCACAGTCGTGAGGCGTATCGATATGCAGGACAGTTACGTAGGTACTTTGTAACAAATATACACGATGCTTTCTAAAAGGGTTAAACATTCTTGGTTCTATTTTATAACGAATACTATTTTTTGATAAGATCAGAAGGGAGCACAATTAAGTTCAAACTGGCCAACTACTAGTACTTGCTTGTAAATTGTACTGATGTTACAGCAATTGATATCCACCTATTCAAATTCCTATTTTATAGATTCATACTGACCCTATATCCACTAGCACACCAGGTGGGAACTAGAATTTAGAATTAATTAATGTTCAATAGCTTAAATCAAGTAGGTGCCTTAATAGCGGACCTTTAAGGAAATATTGAATAGATATAAGCATTTCCCATCATTATAATGAAACACTATGTAATATATATATTTGTTTATTTAAACAGCAAGAAATTTTAGTTTATCTCTTAATTAGCAGATATACTAAAGAGATTAAAATATATGTTGATATGTAATTTAAAATATTATGTAATTTTATGAATAAATTAATTGAATCGAAAATAATTGAAATTAGTCTTCGACGAAGTCTTCTACACCCCTAAGACAGCAGTTCAAAAAGTTTCAGATTTCTGGTAAAGCAAACAAAACCATATCTATAAGATTTTTTTACGGACTTTTAACACTATAAAAAAAGTAAGCCTTTGCGCCTGCCTTCTTTGTCATATCTGTATTCAGCCCATGCAAACATGTGTTAAGCAAGGTCTAACACCTCTCCGGGTTTTGGTGAAAGTACTACTGAGGAATACAATACGACATCGGTCCCAAAGTGGGCCGTGTTAAGAAACAATTGCCACGTTCAGGTGTAATACTACTGTATCTGTTTTCAGCTCATGCAAACCTGTGTTATTCAAGGTCTAACACCTTTCCGGGTTTGGGCGAGGGTTCAACTCGCCCAAGTAACTTCTTACTCTAGAATGCAACACCATAGAGGCCCAAAGTGGACCATGTTGTCTTACGTTAGCCGCACACCTGTGTTATGCAAGGTCTACAACCTCTACGGTTTTGGTGAAAGTAACTTATTACTCTGGAAGACAACACCTCATTGGCCCAAAGTGGACCATGTTGTCTAGACGTTTGCTACACTTGGGTGTGATGCTATATGTATACAGCTCACGCAGAACTGTACTATACAAGGTCCTATAAGCTCTCCGGGTTTTGGTGAAAGTAATTTATTACTCTGGAAGACAACACCTCATTGGCCCAAAGTGGACCATGTTGTCTGACGTTTGCTACACTTGGGTGTGATGCTATATGTATACAGCTCACGCAGAACTGTACTATACAAGGTCCTATAAGCTCTCCGGGTTTTGGTGAAAGTAATTTATTACTCTGGAAGACAACACCTCATTGGCCCAAAGTGGACCATGTTGTCTGACGTTTACCACACTTGGGTGTGATGCTATATGTATACAGCTCACGCAGAACTGTACTATACAAGGTCCTATAAGCTCTCCGGGTTTTGGTGAAAGTAATTTATTACTCTGGAAGACAACACCTCATTGGCCCAAAGTGGACCATGTTGTCTGACGTTTGCCACACTTGGGTGTGATGCTATATGTATACAGCTCACGCAGAACTGTACTATACAAGGTCCTATAAGCTCTCCGGGTTTTGGTGAAAGTAATTTATTACTCTGGAAGACAACACCTCATTGGCTCAAAGTGGACCATGTTGTCTAGACGTTTGCCACACTTGGGTGTGATGCTATATGTATACAGCTCACGCAGAACTGTATTATACAAGGTCTATAAGCTCTCCGGGTTTTGGCGAAAGTAACTTATTACTCTTGTTGCCTTATTAAAGCTACTATTTATTTTTGATATGTTGAACAAACTTAAATGAGAGATTAAAATAAGACTTCTCCAATGATAAAAATTGTTCTTTATTACTCTTCTTATAAATAACTTCAACAAATAAAATATTGGTTTCTTCTTAAAATAATGATAAAAACGAAAATAAAAATCTCTTATTTTATTTACTCAATGGAACATAAATAAATTAAAATAACTCTTCCAAAATAATAAATTAAATATCTTCAGACCAGAACCTTTTTTATTTATTTGACTTTTTTAATAAATTTCTTTAAACTTTTAAATCAAAAAATTCAAAATTGTAATAAATTTTCTAAATTCTTTAAAATTGCCTCCGGGAGATCTGGAACCAAAAGAAATAACCAGCTTTTAGTGACTTGAAACAATTCTCCTTTTTACTTACAAAGTTTAAACCGCAAGACAAAGAAAATCAAAACACTCTAAAAATTTGTCACTAGAAGAGTGACTTCAATCCAGAAACAAGTTTAACCGCACATGCTTGGAGGATCTTACCCTATCTACTAAAAACCTACTGAAAATCTCTAACTAAAGAAAACTTGTAAAAATTACTTACGTAGCTGTCCTGGAGGTTTCGAATCCAAAATTGACCACAAAAAAGCTCGACCGGCATTCACAAAATCACTCACACGTGAACTACAGAAAATTGCCGCAACGGTAAAGAAAACCGAAACGGAACAAGTCGTCGAGTACTCGAAAGCGGATCGAACGTGGTCACACTCAGAAAGTTAACGAAGAATTGCCCGAACGCCCGCAACCCTTCCACCAACGGACTTACCCCCACTAAACTCTAGAAGCTAAGTCAACCAATTAGAACCCTCTAAACCAGGACATCTGAACAGGTAAGGCTCACTAAACATGTTGCCTTCAGAAAACATGTTGCATGAAACTGACAGGAAATTAACAAACGTGAAAATACTGGTTATTTAACTATTTTATATGGGAAAAACTACTTTTTATTTGAAAGGGGAAGATTCTGAATTTTTCTCAAAACTTGGAGAATTTACATCGGAAACTTTTGGAAAAGAAAACAAACTCCTAAACCTCTCAGTTCTTACAAAATTTAACATTTTCTAAATACAATTTTCTAATTTAATTATAATGCAACAATTAACAATTGTTACACTCTGGAAGACAACATCACATCGGCCCCATGTGGACCAAGTTGTCTGACGATTGCTACACTTGGGTGTGATGCTATCTGTATTCAGCTCATACCTGCCTGTGTTATGAAAGGTCTATAACCTCTACGGGTTTGAGGTAAAGGACAACTCTGGAAGACAAAATTACATCGGCCCCATGTGGACCAGGTTGTCTGACGTTTGCTACACTTGGGTGTGATGCTATCTGTATTCAGCTCATGCCGGCCTGTGTTATGAAAGGTCTATAACCTCTACGAGTTGGGGGTAAAGGACAACTCTGGAAGACAACATCACATCGGCCCCAAGTGGACAAGGTTGTCTGACGTTTGCTACTCTTGGGTGGAGGCTATATGTATACAACTCAACAGACCTGTGTTATGCAAGATCTATAACTTCTCCGGATTTGGGTGAAAGTAACTTATTACTCTGGAAGACAACACCTCATTGGCCTAAAGTGGACCATGTTGTCTGGAGGTTAGCCACACTTGGGTGTGATGCTATATGTATACAGCTCACGCAGAACTGTATTATGCAAGGTCTGTAATCTCTCCGAGTTTGGGGTAAAGTATTACTCTGGAAGACAACGTCACATCGGCCCCAAGTGGACCATGTTGTCTGGAGGTTAGCCACACTTGGGTATGATGATATATGTATACAGCTCACGCAGAACTGTATTATGCAAGGTCTGTAATCTCTCCGAGTTTGGGGTAAAGTATTACTCTGGAAGACAACATCACATCGGCCCCACGTGGACCAGGTTGTCTGACGATTGCGTACATCCAACAAACCATACAAGTCGATACCAGTTTTTATCTCCTTAGATTACGTTGCAATATGTTTAACTCCTGTAAAAATGCTGTTATACAATTACAGTTTTCGAATGTTTCAATTTAGTAACCCCAATTTCAGAAAAGTTTGTGAAACGCTTATGATTTTACATTAGAATTATTTCATGGGGAAAACTAAACATTACATTAAATTTACATTAATGTCGATCATGAAACTTAGGACAAAAAAAGATAAGACGTGATTTTAAACTTTCTTCTTAAAACTATTAAGTGACTTTTAAATTGTGTTCATACCAGAACTCTATCAAATAGTTATTACGCCATCAAAGTCACCTTTTTGTGAAATTTGTATGTAGATATATTCAGAAAAATAAGACGTATGTTTTTTTAGTGGGACTTTTCAATAACAATTATCAATTGTTTGTACAATACAGTGTTAACAGTTACAGTGTTCCTTTTTTGTGTTATATTTTATATTTATCATTGACAATGGAGTCCGTACAAGGTTATTTAATTGCATAAAAACAGTTTTCCAATTAAAGATCAAACACTACTAAAATAACAATAATCGGCAGTTGAATTATTTATTTTAAAAGTATACATTTTCCATTAATTTAATTTAATTAGTAAGTACAGGTAGTTAAAAATAAATTATTCCGCTTGACTGGAAACAGTTCATAAATTCTTCAAAGTAATATTCATTTGTCACAGTTCAAGAGGCGAAATACTTAATGATGATGATTATTATGCTGAATTTTAAGAATATAGTTTTCATATTACTTAAAAAAAAAAAAAACTGTTGTTAAAAATATTGTTGACCCTTGGAAAAATATATTTGAAAACTGTTACAAGTTTCTCTATTGTCATGTACATTTTTAATTGACTCCAACAATGAATTACTAGAAGGCAATGGAAAAATTATA
This sequence comes from Stictocephala bisonia, assembly GCA_035578905.1. Classification (NCBI taxonomy): domain Eukaryota; kingdom Metazoa; phylum Arthropoda; class Insecta; order Hemiptera; family Membracidae; genus Stictocephala; species Stictocephala bisonia. The sequence continues at coordinate 1,213,281 of JAQJVL010000261.1, forward strand.
AAGGAAAACTATAGAATGTAAATAAATCATTACTGATTTTTTAAACGCTAAGTTAACGACTAAACCATTGAGTAGGGAGTCGCGACCTTGGAGACTAGGAAGAGGTTGGGCTGCTGGAGCAATTTAGGTGGGCGGGAGGCCCGAGCGTAGAGCAGTGGGAGAGGCACCTGGGATACCAACTGGTTCATACCCAAAGTACTTTACTGAGGCCGAGGCCTTGTGTTTACAAAACACTTTACGTGCCAGTTCAATCCTATATATTAGGAATAAAGCTACTCCCCTCTAATTCTTTGTTTAATAGGATTCGGTGGTAGGTTTGGGAGAATCTTCTGTATGAATACAGGACATTAACAGGCATTAGGTAGATCTTGGATGGAGGGAGGGAGGATGTGTTACAGTATCATAGGGGACCTTGTTTAAGGTACGGAATGGGTTCGCACTGCATTAGTGGAGGTGCAAATACATTTGCTGAGAAGTAGTATCTAAGATACAAACATTTTAAGTACGGTAAAAGAGACATGATGGGTGCATTTGGCATAAGGGAAAAGTGGGGCTAAAGTAAAGAGGATAGGGATTTTGTCTCAAAATAACGTCAATCAAAAAAGTCTCATCCTTATTGAAAGAATAAAAAGTTTTAGGGAAGTCATACGGAACCTAAACGATACCATATGATGCCAGAAAAACAACACGAAACAATATCTAGACGTCGGTTTAGTCCTTTTTGTATGACTTAATTTTACAAGTTCCAAATGCGTTCAAAATCGTGTTTTGAACAGATCAATATCCCGCCCCGCCTCCAAAAATCCATTTCTTGTAAGTATAGTTTAAAAGGTACTTCCAGTACATCTACAGAACATACATTTTTAAATTTCGTGCCTGAAGTAACATTGAACCTAAACCCGTACGTGTATGGGTTGGTAGGAGGGTTATTACTACCACACGTGTATGGATGGGTGGGAGGGTCTTTACATCCACCTCTGTAAACCTCCGTACATTCAGGTTTTAATCTGTATATTTAAGGGACACATATTAGCCCACAGTTAAATGAAAGAAAAAAACTGCCGAACCCTTTAACTCCCCTTTTCTTGTATGTTCTTTAAAAATGAGTAAAAGACGTCGTTATACGTCACGTGTTAGTGAAAATACTTATTTTAGACAGTTTAGCTGGTGATGGAGTAAGGTTAATGCCTTTGAAATCCTTAAAACTGTCCCTAGTCGTTTCTAAAAATTACATTCATTGAGCCTACCTCTTCTCAAACGGTTTTGTCCATTTACAATAATTCTTCACATATAAATGTCACCACAAACCTCACATTTTATTATGGGCAATATCAACCTCGAATCATTAAAAACATGTTCACCCTGTGTTTGTACGATCAACTCTCGTGTCACGATCCCTCTTCAGTCGCGATTTGCCCACTCAGTGGTCGGTGGGCGGCGGGTGGGCTGCCCGCCAGCCTTGACCTGCCCTCCCTGCAGGCTTATTGTTCTGGTGGAAACGGGATCAACGCCTTTAATGCCACCATCAAAACATACAAGCCCACTTGTCGGCTGTCAGATAAGTGTTAAATGACAGATAGGTAGGTAGTAGCCTACAAGTATTTTTTTTCAAAATAAGAATTACGGTTAGTTTTTAATTAAGGTATTCTTATTGTTTTTATTTTATATAATAATTTAATTTAAAATATTTGGAAATTGTCTTAAAAAAAACAAATATAATAATAATTCAAGCACCCATGAAAGAGAAATAGTAGGCCTATGCTCTTAAAAACACATTCAAATTGGCCTGAAATAAGCTAATCTAACACAACTACTTAGATTTGTTTATTATTAATTCAGTAAATATTATTAAAATATTATTAAACTAAATTGGTCGGTAGCGTAGTTGGTTCAATCCCAGCTTCATGTGCTAAAGGTTGTCAGTTCGATCCCAATCAGAGTCAATACATTTTGAGGAGGATCAGCTGATAACCACCGGCTGTTCATTTGTCATTGGGCTATTAATTAATGACACTTTCTAAGGAATAGTCGGCCTTAGTTTGTAACAATGACTACATTCGCTCATCTACACTCATCACACTCATTCGAAATCCATATTCGCCCTTATCTTGACGATCGGCGTCTTATGAATAAATAAATAAAAATAAAAATTAATTATTTAAAAATTTTAACTAATATTGCTATTTACTATGGATTGACCTATTAAAAGTGGGATCTGCTTCATTCAGCTGCTTTTGACTGACTATTATCACAGAATAAAAACAAATAAACCATAATAATATAAATATATAAACACTTGGGTCAATTATTAGGAATGCACTAACCTCCGCTGAAAACAAAATAAGGTCGTCAACTATTTACATTGTTAAAATGTAATTATAAAACCCATTTTACTTTCTAATTTTCAATAAACTTATAGCAATTCGGTTTTAGAGTTTCTAAGAAAATTTACGTAGATATATAAGGTTCTTACAGTTTTAAATTATATTTTATTGAGTAGACTATTCTATTTTCAAAACATTTTTTTAATTTACTTCCTTCCTGAAGTGCATGTTCACACGCGCATCCAGAATTTTGTTCGGTAAATTGCGTCACTGTCGTGTGAGATGACATTGAACGTGAACTTGTGTATCATGGGAACAACACGGATGTCAAACAACTGTTTAAGTACACATGACCTTGTACATTTTCACTTCACCTTGATACTTTGTGTGGGAAAGCCATTGTTATCCGAAAGGACCTTCTTTACTATAGATTCTGACATTGTTATCAGTAGTAGTCCACCCTCATTTACCTCACCTTTCAACTATTCAGCTGATTATTCTGTTTACCTACCTGTCCATTTGTCTATTGACCTGCACTTGCCTCCAGCATTGGCAAGCATTTAAATAATCACGCATGAATGTTTTTTTTAAATTGCACTGACAAGAATGATTTTGAGGTTTGCGGATTTATTGCACAAATTTGCCATCGTTTGAGTGAAAATGAATATCGTGAACTACCTCTCGATACTTATATTTATACACGTACGTTAATATTAACCCACCCAGCCACCCATTCACATACGGTGGTATTCAGCCACTCACCCACCCATTCACGTACGGTGGTATTGACCCAATCACCCACCCATTCACGTACGGTGGTATTGACCCACTCACCCACGCATTCACGTACGGTGGTATTGACCCACTCACCCACCCATCCACGAACAGTGGTAATGGCCCACTCACCCACCTATTCTCGTACTGTGGTATTGAGTGGAACCGCAACGCCAATCGTCAAGATAAGGGCGAATATGGATTTCGAAGGAGTGTGATAAGTGTACATGAGTGATTGTAGTTGTTGTTACAAATTAAGGCCCACTATTTCATTGATCCTACGGTGGCTAGCAGTCAGATCCTTGGGATCTAAACTAAGAACTTTCAGTTTTGGGCTACGCTAAAACTGCTGATAGACGTCCCAATGCAATCGTTGTCTGGATAGATAATACCTTCAAAGTCTCATTATATAATTAATAATACATAACATGGTTAACAAAGTTTCATTCATAACATGGTTATGACTCATCATTCTCATCAGCTGATTGGCTATGCAGATTGGTTTTAACATAACTGAGACTCATTGTTACGAAGATGAATTCAACTTTTCCTGGTGGTCAGACAGTCTTGAAGCCATTATGTATTTTAAAATTCCTGAGGCACTATTCTCATGAATCATGTTTATACAAGGAAAAATAAGAATTCTGTAGCATCAAAACAAGTATACGTTGAAATCAAGCAAGACCCTTTAGGTAAATTCAGGAAAGATTTACGCTGGACAGAAGACAAACGGCTGTCTACACTTGCCAAGTTCTAAACCTGACAGTAACGACTGGCGAAGACTTGAGGAATACCAATTACGGGACTTAAGTATCTCCAAGCAATAACCAGTGTTGGACTTGTGTTTACCATTGTATTACGTATTAAGTTAGCTCAACGCTGTACAAATGTCGAGTTGATTTTAACCCTTTACGCTATATTCTTACATATATTTGAACTGAAAATATTGCCACAAGCTCAGTGAATTAATTTATTTTTATTTATTTATTCTATAAATGCATTTTCATATTATAACATGATGACGTATTACTTGTCTTTTAGTGAAATTGTACTCATTGTAATTAAAGTTATCCATTATGTTTTTCCCGTTTATACATGTTGTCAAAAGTGCTCTTCATTTTATAAATTGTTATTATCTACGAAGTTAATTATTTATTTTAAGGGAAAAGAATCATTATTATCTATTATTATATTATTATTTTAATGTTACATGGTCTAAGTTTTTAATTTAGTTATTCTAATTGGATTTGTATCTATTGCAATCCTCCTTCAACTTATCAGAGACATGATTGTTACACTTTATATGCATTTTTACACAAACTGTAATACAATTTGAAATGTTGTTTTTTATAATTCTATTTATTCAGTTGCAATAATAGTTTTAGTATACATATTGCTACAAAAACTACACAAAATATAAATATTGTAACAAAACCAAATTTTGTAAATTTGTCATAGAAGGATGGTTTCAAGAATTCTCATCTATATGATAAAATTATATACATTTTCGTATATTTATACTTTGTATATTTATATAAACATTGCATAACCAAATTTTGCTGTCTTTCTATTGTTTTAAGTGTTCTTCTGAATAAGATGACACATAACAATACATGTAAATTTTTGAATACGTACTTTTCATCGCCTACAAATTTCAAAGCACTTAAAAAGTGTCGGCCACATTGAGAAAATTTATCACTAGCAGTTAGGTCAAGTTGTGAACTTTTAATCACAGTAATAATGAAATGTTTCAAATTTCAAACAGCTGATCGTTAATGACAGCTGATATTAATAGAGACACAGCGGCACAAAAGGTTGACCCCCTGACACCGTTGATGGTGTGGTTCGTTCAATCATTGTCGAGTCATTACAGCCCTAATGCTTTTTAATGTCAATGATAGATGCAACGACCCAAGTACTTAAACGTCAAAGCCTGTTTAGTTCTGTTCCTTTGTTGTTTTCTTTTTAATTTTTTTTTAAGTACTAAATAATTATGGTCGAAGTATTCGTTTACCATACCAGTGTGAATAGACAGCCCTACTCATGAGGTAGTATACACATCTAAAAAACAAGTAACGTCATAAAATACAATACTGTACAGTGGAAAGTAGTCAGTCGAATATTTGTCATTGAAAACGCTGTTGTACGATAAACGACCAATAGCTACCAACCCCTCATGAGGCCCCTAGTTTCGTAAGACTTGTTAGTGTTGCACTGCAGTAGTTGCTTGTCAATTATATGCTTTCCTGGTGCAATTTATAACACAGCTATGACGTTCACAAATGACTATATAATATAGTGCAGTTAACAGTATTGGTTGCAATTTATTATTAGTGTGCAGTATTGTACAAAGTTATTAAATTTTCTTCTATGGTCTTATTTTTAACAGTTTTACTATCGAATTAACCACTTTATTATTTCTTTAGAATTTAAAACTATATTTCGTAATTTTTTTATCGGGTAAGTTTTTGTGACCACTGAAGAATCGGAAACAATCATACCAAATATAATTGAAGTTTATAAAAGAGTTCTCAATTAAGTTTTACTAAACTCCTTCATCTATTTGATTGGTAGTCTCGAAAAGTTGAGTTATTCCTTAACATTTAAATACTGTATATATAATTTCTTAAGGCCACTATAAACATTCGTTTATTTTTACATCAATATGGTTAGGTTAATTTTCCTAACATTTGTATCTCTTAAGCCATCCAACTTGAGCAACTCTATAGCCTTCTATAGAGGAACTTAAAAACCTTGTAATCTACTATTTTAATGTGGGTAATTAATATTAAATGTAGGAATAATTTGATGCTTTTATATGAGAGTGAAAGAGCTGATTAATTATCTCACTTGAGGCTTGAGAAACAACATTTTAAACAATCATACTTAATGTCTTGAATAGTAAAAATGAGCTAAACAAATCCCGACTTATTCAATTTAAAATGGTGGCATATTTAATGCTTTTGATTTATAGTTGCATACAACAAAATCTTGTACCATAACAGTGGAAAATAGTTAAACATGGAATTACAAAAGTTGTAAGACTGCAATAATCGAATTATAACGTTTCCCTCTGAATTAATATTTGGCACAAAGCCAAATAAACTAGATTTAAAAGTTGCATTGAAAACTAAACATTCGAAATATTTTGGAAATAAATGAACTGCTATTGTGATTTGAATAGTTCTGATCCTTTTTCCAATCACAAATCCTTTCATTCATGTACCTTGGTTGGCTAATACTGATGGGAAATGAGAAAAAGTTTAAAGAAGAGAGCAGTTATTGTCTCTAGATACGACGGAAAAATACTGTAAAAATAATGGCGAGCACTGTAGTATACACTAAATATTGTAATATGGGTTTAAAGGTGACCAGTAAAATGTCCTTAGGACATCAGATACCCTCTGTCAAAATATGTAACAATAATGGCGAGCACTGTAGTATACACTAAATATTGTAATATGGGTTTAAAGGTAACCAGTAATATGTCCTTAGGACATCAGATACCCTCTATCAAAATACTGTAACAATAATGGCGAGCACTGTAGTATACACTAAATATTGTAATATGGGTTTAAAGGTAACCAGTAAAATGTCCTTAGGACATCAGATACCCTCTATCAAAATACTGTAACAATAATGGCGAGCACTGTAGTATACACTAAATATTGTAATATGGGTTTAAAGGTAACCAGTAAAATGTCCTTAGGACATCAGACATCCTATATCAAAATACTGTAACAATAATGGCGAGCACTGTAGTATACACTAAATATTGTAAAATGGGTTTAAAGGTAACCAGTAAAATGTCCTTAGGACATCAGACATCCTTTATCAAAATACTGTAACAATAATGGCGAGCACTGTAGTATACACTAAATATTGTAAAATGGGTTTAAAGGTAACCAGTAAAATGTCCTTAGGACATCAGACATCCTATATCAAAATACTGTAACAATAATGGCGAGCACTGTAGTATACACTAAATATTGTAAAATGGGTTTAAAGGTAACCAGTAAAATGTCCTTAGGACATCAGACATCCTATATCAAAATATTGTAACAATAATGGCGAGCACTGTAGTATACACTAAATATTGTAAAATGGGTTTAAACGTAACCAGTAAAATGTCCTTATGACATCAGATACCCTCTGTCAAAATATGTAACAATAATGGCGAGCACTGTAGTATACACTAAATATTGTAATATGGGTTTAAAGGTAACCAGTAAAATGTCCTTAGGACATCAGACATCCTCTATCAAAATATGTAACAATAATGGCGAGCACTGTAGTATACACTAAATATTGTAAAATGGGTTTAAAGGTAACCAGTAAAATGTCCTTAGGACATCAGACATCCTCTGTTAAAATACTGTAACAATAATGGCGAGCACTGTAGTATACACTAAATATTGTAATATGGGTTTAAAGGTAACCAGTAAAATGTCCTTAGGACATCAGACATCCTATATCAAAATACTGTAACAATAATGGCGAGCACTGTAGTATACACTAAATATTGTAAAATGGGTTTAAAGGTAACCAGTAAAATGTCCTTATGACATCAGATACCCTCTGTCAAAATATGTAACAATAATGGCGAGCACTGTAGTATACACTAAATATTGTAATATGGGTTTAAAGGTAACCAGTAAAATGTCCTTAGGACATCAGACATCCTCTGTTAAAATACTGTAACAATAATGGCGAGCACTGTAGTATACACTAAATATTGTAATATGGGTTTAAAGGTAACCAGTAAAATGTCCTTAGGACATCAGACATCCTCTGTTAAAATACTGTAACAATAATGGCGAGTACTGTAGTATACACTAAATATTGTAATATGAGTTTAAAGGTAACCAGTAAAATGTCCTTACGACATCAGACATTCTGTGTCAAAATAAGTTATATTGATTGATAAAGGTTCTTATACAACAGGTTAATTCTCATATGGTCCGAGTGGTGACGTCAGAGGTAGACCTGCGACCATAGAGTATTAATTACACTCGTATTATTTACTCTGTGACTACAACACAGCATGCGGAACAATTAAAACTATATCAAAAAACCATTATTTCATTGTTTTTAATAGTATTTTGGAATTATTTAAGTTTCTGATTTTAATATTACACGGCTATTATTACAAACTGCAACGCCACACCTCACTTCAGGCATTTCACGAACCTAGGCATTTCATATGAATTCACAATTATTCAAAAAAACAACGCCACACAGTATAAAACACCATACTCACAATTAAACAACAACGCAGACGTAAGTGTCTTCTAGAGTACGGATATGAGATGTTTTACATTGTTCCGGTTTGTGTTTTTTTTTTTTTTACAGCACTGAAGGTAGAAAAAAACACCTGAGGCCTCCTATGACGTAATTGCTACTTGCGCGATATAGATATCTGTTTGTATGAGACGACCTGTTGTATAGGAACCTTGGATAAATACTACTCTTTCAGATTGAAAATCATACGTTAGATTGTAGCTTACGTCATGCAATATGCAATTTGAGAGCTATTTATTTATGTTTTAACTTTAGCTTAATAATTTTGTTAGTGTAGAAATATTCGGAACTCAGCTGGTGAATAGTGGTTAGAACAGTATATTGTTAATTAAGGCATCCACGATGTAAAATCACTTAATTAAGTAGCTAAGCAGCATAAATCAAGTTTGTTCCGTCTAGACCCGCTGCACATATGTTTTAGGTCACTGCTGGGCCGAGCAGTCAATGAGCACGAAATCGCGACACCTTTTGGCGATTGGGCAAAAACTGACCTAACCTGCCATCGCCATCAAGGACGACAGCATCACAGATCTGCGGTGTGGTGGGCTGTAGCAGGTCCGTTTACCACGGGGGGGGGGGGGACAGGACCTAGTCTCGTGTCGGTTACATCTTGTGTCTTCATGTTGTAAGATATCTGGTTACGTTTGAAGTATAACCTCCAAAGTATTCCTGAAGTGTGTCATCACAGATCTGCGGTGTGGTGGGCTGTAGCAGGTCCGTTGACCACGGGGGGGACCTAGTCTCGTGTCGGGTACATCTTGTGTCTTCATGTTGTAAGATATCTGGTTACGTTTGAAGTATAACCTCCAAAGTATTCCTGAAGTGTGTCATCACAGATCTGCGGTGTGGTGGGCTGTAGCAGGTCCGTTGACCACGGGGGGGACCTAGTCTCGTGTCGGGTACATCTTGTGTCTTCATGTTGTAAGATATCTGGTTACGTTTGAAGTATAACCTCCAAAGTATTCCTGAAGTGTGTCATCACAGATCTGCGGTGTGGTGGGCTGTAGCAGGTCCGTTGACCACGGGGGGGACCTAGTCTCGTGTCGGTTACATCTTGTGTCTTCATGTTGTAAGATATCTGGTTACGTTTGAAGTATAACCTCCAAAGTATTCCTGAAGTGTGTCATCACAGATCTGCGGTGTGGTGGGCTGTAGCAGGTCCGTTGACCACGGGGGGGACCTAGTCTCGTGTCGGTTACATCTTGTGTCTTCATGTTGTAAGATATCTGGTTACGTTTGAAGTATAACCTCCAAAGTATTCCTGAAGTGTGTCATCACAGATCTGCGGTGTGGTGGGCTGTAGCAGGTCCGTTGACCACGGGGGGGACCTAGTCTCGTGTCGGGTACATCTTGTGTCTTCATGTTGTAAGATATCTGGTTACGTTTGAAGTATAACCTCCAAAGTATTCCTGAAGTGTGTCATCACAGATCTGCGGTGTGGTGGGCTGTAGCAGGTCCGTTGACCACGGGGGGGACAGGACCTAGTCTCGTGTCGGTTACATCTTGTGTCTTCATGTTGTAAGATATCTGGTTACGTTTGAAGTATAACCTCCAAAGTATTCCTGAAGTGTGTCATCACAGATCTGCGGTGTGGTGGGCTGTAGCAGGTCCGTTGACCACGGGGGGGACCTAGTCTCGTGTCGGTTACATCTTGTGTCTTCATGTTGTAAGATATCTGGTTACGTTTGAAGTATAACCTCCAAAGTATTCCTGAAGTGTGTCATCACAGATCTGCGGTGTGGTGGGCTGTAGCAGGTCCGTTGACCACGGGGGGACAGGACCTAGTCTCGTGTCGGTTACATCTTGTGTCTTCATGTTGTAAGATATCTGGTTACGTTTGAAGTATAACCTCCAAAGTATTCCTGAAGTGTGTCATCACAGATCTGCGGTGTGGTGGGCTGTAGCAGGTCCGTTGACCACGGGGGGGGACCTAGTCTCGTGTCGGGTACATCTTGTGTCTTCACGTTGTAAGATATCTGGTTACGTTTGAAGTATAACCTCCAAAGTATTCCTGAAGTGTGTCATCACAGATATGCGGTGTGGTGGGCTGTAGCAGGTCCGTTGACCACGGGGGGGACCTAGTCTCGTGTCGGGTACATCTTGTGTCTTCACGTTGTAAGATATCTGGTTACGTTTGAAGTATAACCTCCAAAGTATTCCTGAAGTGTGTCATCACAGATATGCGGTGTGGTGGGCTGTAGCAGGTCCGTTGACCACGGGGGGGACCTAGTCTCGTGTCGGGTACATCTTGTGTCTTCATGTTGTAAGATATCTGGTTACGTTTGAAGTATAACCTCCAAAGTATTCCTGAAGTGTGTCTTCTTAGATCTGCGGTGTGGTGGGCTGTAGCAGGTCCGTTGACCACGGGGGGGACCTAGTCTCGTGTCGGTTACATCTTGTGTCTTCATGTTGTAAGATATCTGGTTACGTTTGAAGTATAACCTCCAAAGTATTCCTGAAGTGTGTTTTCTTAGAACCATTAGAAATAAACGCGTTTTTTATATCTAGCCTAACTATTCTTTACAAGTTCCAAATTCTGGGCATGAGATTTATTTTCAGCCATTATTTATGAACATTAAGATGTTAACAATGGGAATCTTGGAAAAAGTACATGGTTACTTTAAATAAAATAGTTTTACGACAGTGTACTTGCACCACTGAGCCAACGAGAACATGTACCGTCAACCCCATGTAGTCCATGATGAAAAATACGAGATAGTTGATCAATCAATTTATAGCTAATTCTGGAAGGGCTGGTGAGGACTTTCAGCCTGGCTTAGAGATAGCACAGGTTCGAATCCTAGCCTGGATTTATTTATCCTTAAAATCTGAATAAGTTTTCCGCAACAATCAATAGGATATGGGGAATGGTTAGAGTAGGCCTAAATTTGTCTAAAGACCGGCCTCTCCCTTTCTTAAATCTATATTTAAAGTTTCGGTTTTTATTCCATGAAATTATTCAAAATTTAAAATAATATATGAACTAAAAAAGTTGTGTACTTCACAATACTATTTTGTTATTGAATGTCACTTTAATTTTACAATATTGGATTATAACTGAGCTAGTATCTTGGATTATAACTGAGCTAGTATCTTGGATTATAACTGAGCTAGTATCTTGGATTATAACTGAGCTAGTATCTTGGATTGAACGTGACATTTTGATCAATTACGACTTTGCTTGAAATGTCACATCAGAGAAAAGTCGTGATATCTCTTTATAAAAGTGTTTTGATTTGTTAGTGGTTCCTAATATTTAGAGATAACGAAAGTTTGCATTGTCCTAGTTGTTAAATGTTTCCAACATGAAATCATTTCTTTGAGTTTAGCCCTATCTGGGGGGGGGGGGGAAATAACATGCCCAGTAAAAATACAAGAGAGAAAAAGACCAGAAGCCCTGGAGATCTGGTGCTACAGAGGAATATTGAAGGTCAGAAGTAGGGTTAAAGAGTTACAAATGAAGGGGTGCTGGAAATAATACAAGAAACCAGATCGCTCTAGAATTACGTCCAAGTAACTAGAGGAAAATTTGAGCCCCATCTTGAGAAATACCTACTCGTTCATGAGTGAAATAGCGGAAGGAGCTATTGAAGGAAGAACTCGCCGTGGACGACCAAGATAATCATATATGAACAAATCATGAAGTTTGGGCTGTGATATATAATATGCAGAAATGAATAGAATGGCATTCCGAAGGGCGGAGAGGCTTACTACTGCAAACAACCTCGGGGTTGAACATTGAACATCGAAGAAAGAGAATCATTTATTACGTACAAATACGTTTAGGTAAGAGGACGATCGTATGGACAAATTGAGTCTGAAAATGAGTTTATGGAGTGTGGATGACCGAAATTAATCTTTATTACATATTAAGGCTGACTTTGCTTTAGAAAGTGGCATTAATTAAAGTCCAATGACAAATAAATATAATATAATTTACATCATTTTGTTAACGATTGAAATAGGCAAATATTTAAAAAAATTAATGAATAGTTACTTTAAATAACAATTTATAAATTGTTTTAGGATAGTGCTCTCACACCATTAATCCAACGAAAGCACATTTATTGTCAACCCCAAGTACCAATATGGATAGACAAATGAAAATAGTCTGATAGACAAAGTTCAAGGCTACTACAGGGCAGAACTGTATTACGAGATATTTGATCAAACGTAGATTCTATGCCTTTCTGAATTGAATTTTCAAACCGAGTTCAAAAAGTGTAGTGAAACAATTTATGAAGAAAGTGATAAAACACAAAAGGCATGCTAACATTTGAGGACCCAACAGACCTTATTTGGAGGATAGAACACATAATAAACAAACACTGTTTACTACAAGATTTGTTCAAGGCCATTAGTTGATTGTTTTCTAAGACTATGAACAAACGTACTTTTCAAGTATTTTTAAAATTTTCTCAATGTCCTTTGAGATATATGACAAAGAATATAGTTAAGATGACATTTAATTTCAAGGATTTAAAACAGCAAACTTATGATTTCTCCATGTCATGAAATTAAGATAAGCAAACGTTTAAATGTAAATATTTAAAAACCCCAACAATTTTTCTAAAGGATAATGTCCAGCCTCGTAGCTGTAGTAACAACGCTGTATCAACCTTTGTGTTGTATGTCGCTGTATACGTAATGGCCTTAGTTTGCGGCCCTTGGCATTACAGAGTGTATTATACTGTTGACTTGTCCTTACAAAGGCAGAGCACGACTTCCCACTTAAGTCCGCGGACGTAGCCGTCAAGTGTGGATAAACAAACTTGCCAATGTATATATATATATATATATATATATATATATATATATATATATATATATATATATATATATATATATATATATATGCTTTATTCCACTAATACTAACAAAAGTACTTAAAAACAGTATTACCGATGTTTTTAATCCTGTTTTCTTAGTCTATACTAGTGCACCACACCTATTAATCCTATTTTCTTAGTCTATACTAGTGCACCACACCTACTAATCCTGTTTTCTTAGTCTATACTAGTGCACCACACCTATTAATCCTGTTTTCTTAGTCTATACTAGTGCACCACACCTATTAATCCTGTTTTCTTAGTCTATACTAGTGCACCACACCTATTAATCCTGTTTTCTTAGTCTATACTAGGGCACCACACCTATTCGTCGTATGAATTGTTAAGTAGAGTTTCAACTTCCTTATCGCTTATAAATAAACTACACTTTTTATATTAAAAATGGGGGAAAGGTTTTTTTGAATTTCAAAAAAGAAAATAAGCACTTACAATACGAAATGAATGAGTTTTTCAGCAAAATAGTTATCTAGATCATGTACTTAAGAGTCACACTATGTTCACGTATGCCTTTACAGCAGTTGTTGACATCTGTCCACTCCCGTAAAATTGGTAAAAGTCCCCGTGGGAAAATAAACCTACACTTCTTGAGGGAAATTCTCACAGCGAAGAGCTGTGAGTCATTAAACATGCGAGGCCAAGAGCTTGCAGGATTACCTTTCTTATCCAATAGTTAGTGACGTCTGTCCACTCCCGTACACTTGTAAAAGTCATCGTGGGGGAGTAAACCTACTTGTTGAGGGAGATTCTTCCAGCCAGGAGCTGTGAGTCATTAAACATGCGAGGCCACGAGCTTGCAGGATTGCCTTTCTTATCCAATAGTTAGTGACGTCTGTCCACTCCCGTATACTTGTAAAAGTCATCGTGGGGGAGTAAACCTATTTGTTGAGGGAGATTCTTCCAGCCAGGAGCTGTGAGTCATTAAACATGCGAGGCCAAGAACTTGCAGGATTGCTTTCCTTATCCAACAGTTAGTGACGTCTGTCCACTCCCGTACACTTGTAAAAGTCATCGTGGGGGAGTAAACCTACTTGTTGAGGGAGATTCTTCCAGCCAGGAGCTGTGAGTCATTAAACATGCGAGACCACGAGCTTGCAGGATTGCCTTTCTTATCCAATAGTTAGTGACGTCTGTCCACTCCCGTACACTTGTAAAAGTCATCGTGGGGGAGTAAACCTACTTGTTGAGGGAGATTCTTCCAGCCAGGAGCTGTGAGTCATTAAACATGCGAGACCACGAGCTTGCAGGATTGCCTTTCTTATCCAATAGTTAGTGACGTCTGTCCACTCCCGTACACTTGTAAAAGTCATCGTGGGGGAGTAAACCTATTTGTTGAGGGAGATTCTTCCAGCCAGGAGCTGTGAGTCATTAAACATGCGAGGCCAAGAGCTTGCAGGATTGCCTTTCTTATCCAATAGTTAGTGACGTCTGTCCACTCCCGTACACTTGTAAAAGTCATCGTGGGGGAGTAAACCTACTTGTTGAGGGAGATTCTTCCAGCCAGGAGCTGTGAGTCATTAAACATGCGAGGCCACGAGCTTGCAGGATTGCCTTTCTTATCCAATAGTTAGTGACGTCTGTCCACTCCCGTACACTTGTAAAAGTCATCGTGGGGGAGTAAACCTATTTGTTGAGGGAGATTCTTCCAGCCAGGAGCTGTGAGTCATTAAACATATTAATAGTAAAATAATGATGCTTCAGTGTGAACTTAAATCTTGTGGTAATACCGCGTTATTCTTGTCAAAATAATTAACAAAATTTATTGTTTCATTATTAAAATTTTCTTATGATTAATTTTGAAAACCTAAAAGTTTTGTATCATAATCATATCACATATCACAGGAAATGTTAATTATAATGTTAGTCAGTACTTGTTCGACTCTAAAATTTTTTAATTTATTATCATTATCATTAATTATTACCGAAAGGCCGACCTTTAAGATATGGGCGAATATGAAATGCGAATGACTGTGATGATTTTAAATGGACGAGTAACTAAGGTACACTGTTCCTTAGAAAGACCCGTTTAATAGCCCAATAGCAACAAAAAGGTCCATAGTCTCTAGTAGTAGCACACTCCGATGGCAATGATTGAGCGGACGTCATTTCAGTATTACAGCAAGTCCATAGTAGCATTATTAAAATTATTATAAAACCATTTTGGAAGAATTATTCTGCTTCATGATTAAATCAGTTTCCCTATCCAAAGATCCCAGTTGGAATCCTGTTCCGGCCGTTGATTTATGTTCTGTTTTAACATCTACCCATTCCTCAGCTATCCGAAATTCATAATTTATTCCCCATATCACGGTATTTGAGTTTTAGTGTTGACATTAAAACCTTTTACAACACCTCGTGAATCACAACGTGTGCTTTGTAAGGCTCGTGGGGTAGACTCCCACTAGACCTCCCACACTCCTCGGAGGCTCTTCCTACTGACTCCTGAGTCCTTTACGAAAATAGAATTCCAATACCTATGATTCAGATCGATTACTAAGCTAACACTACCTTAAACTATCCTGCACAAAACATCGTATAATCTTCCACTCAACGTAGTACGTCTGCTTGACTTCGAGTGATGCGCTATCGATGACAATTTTAACGAATTTTGAAAAGCCTCCCATCTATGGCGTCATCTTTAAAATTTGACACGCCCTATATTGAGTATAAATCTTTCCAAATTTGTAGTGTCTAATGTATTTGTATTTGTAGTTGACGATCTTCTTCTGGGTCGTCAACCAGTACTCACTCTTAAAACGCTCTCTGCTGTTTCTTAAACAACTTGTATAAGGCATTCTAAGAGTTCATTCATTTCTTCAGTTGATCTCGGTCAACATAAAGAATGGACAGCCATTCAGCAACAATATTATTTTCAATAAATAACCCTCATTAAAAAAAAAAAACAACATATATATAGTGTGAAATATTCATCAACATCAGTGTATATACTATTATACACATACACTGATGTCAATCTATTATATTTATTTTTAGGCCAATGTTAAAATATAAATGACTATTTTCAAATGATATAAGTAGCGTTTTAAATAATAAATACGATCAACACACATATATTATAATTTTACAGTTATAGAAATAGTGTACGTAGGATAATTAAAGTCACTTAAATAATATGGTAACAAATATGTTACAATTATTTTTCTTTTACCCAGTACCTATGAATTGTATTAGCTTTTGTTCCAAATGGTTTAAAATCTGTTACCTTTATAGTTTGCAATGGTTTATAATCTGAGAGGTACAATAAGTTAAGTTCGATTTACAATGGTTTAAAATCTACTAGGCTTGCTTTGCAATATTATAAAATCTAGTTTCCAAGAGTTAAAAAATCTGTTAGTTTCAATTTACAATAATATAACATATGTTATAAATTTGCAATTATAAAAAAAATCTGTTATCTTTTTTTAATAGTTTATTGTATGTTACCTGCTGTGTACAATGATATAAAAATCTCTCAGCCTCAGTATACTTTGATAAGATTCAAAGATCATTTTCACGATTTTAATAAAAATACTAATTAATTGTATAAATATTGAAAAGTTATTTTGATAATTTTTTATGCCTGGAAACAAAACTATTTACATATGTGTGTTGTGACCGGATGGCCAAAGAGATTTTATAGCTAATACTTCTTGTTTCAGTAACGTAGATGGAATTTACTGATTACTTGTACTAACATATCAGTGAACATTGTTTAAAAAAATTAACATAACAAAAACTAATGAATAGAAAAATAAATGTCACGGCCAATATCTCAATTAAAAATAGCCATATGTTTAGTATAAAATCATTTGACATCGAGGTGCGTGTTATGTGAACATTCTGACGTCCCTCTTCGTTTTTGCAGTCAGCAATCTCCGCAACATGGCCGTTACAGGCTAGACGGGTGGCTACCTGGCTGTCGTCAGACTGAGTAGGGATAATTTCCTCCTTGTTCATTACATTCCTGCCTCCAGGCTGATCCTTCTCCTAACCAGATCACCCATTAAAGGAGGAGGTCCCATAACCACTAGTAATGACTTCACTGAATACCACGCATAATTTTGCTATATTAAACTATAACATTAGTTAAGTTTAAACTAACTAAATTATATGAAAACTCGTTTTTAAGTTGGTTTATGTAAACAGTGTAATAAAACTCTCTACACAAAATTCAGGAAATTGTTCCTTGGGTGAAATGAAGCAAAAACCTCAATACAACCAACGGTCTATTTCATTGCATATGCATACCAACGTAGTAACATTGCAATATAATACTTTTTAAATTATGTAAAAGAAAAATTAGTTAGTGCATTAATCATTATTAAAAGCACTAACTATTACCTCTCTCGGTAGGATTTTTTATTGGCTTACACTTGCATGTGAGGCTGTACAGTGTCACACAAAAATCACTGTAAATTATTTGTTTATTATTTGATTTTCAAAAACAAGGTTTAACTTTAATTTATAATAAAAGCACTAACAGTAAATTTAAAATAATTTACTATTTGAAATTTATGAAGCAGATAAAAACGGAAGATTTTGTCGTAAAATCATTCGTTTTTTATTTTTTTATTCTGGATTATAAATTTCAAATAGTAAAAAAACACATAGAGACAGACAGACAGTAAACGGAATGAGATAGACTATTGGTTGCGTACAGTTTTTAGGTTCATTTCACCCAAGAAACAGCTACCCTAAAGTTTGTGTAGAGATTTTTGTTACACCCTGTTCACCAATTTCAACTTCCAGTAATGCATCGTCATGCATTAAGACCCATTGGATGAGTTCACCTTGTAAATTACTAAACATGCAGATACAGGCATGCACATAAATAATCATTCTCAATATACATAGATTATTCTATCTCATTACATGCACACATATGATATTTCTTTACAATCCTAAAGTTTAGATAATACAACAAATATCAAAAGAGCAATAACAATTTTACACTCTTGATAAGTTAATTTAAACGGTTGAATTATTTACCTACTGGAAACTAAACTTTATGATATCTAATTTACATGTACTGTATCGTAGTGCTGTAATCCAGGTACTTGGGGACTAAGTGTTGTAGAGACTGTAGCTAATAGGATCAGTTGTCAATCTTCTTAACACGTGGCGTGCATTCAATGGTTGCCATCGGCATGGACTCCACTAGAGAAGTCTAGGTCTCAAGAGAAGGTCCTCATGTTGGATAGTCACGAGCATACTGATGTTTTCTGGGAAGAGGTTCTAGTATCAGGGTGTCATAGTACGTGGTTCTGATTCCACATAAATCTGTTGGTTCGTAGCTGGCCTGTATTTCTGAGTAAAAAATGAACTGAAATAGTAACCAGACTTCAAAGGTCATCTATACTCATCCATGCTAATGTAGTCATGCATATTCACCTTAAAACACATATTGGCTTTATTGACGTGTGAAATCTGAATATGTTTATATTATTACCGCTAAGCAGAAATCACTCAAACTATAATTTTTGTTTCAATTATTTCTATTTGAAACTAATTGATTACTCAATATGTATTATAGAAAACTAATTTTAATCGGCTATTCATACACTGATTGTTGATTCTCTTCATGTGACAGTTGCTGATCCAGACTGACACATTGCGGTTAGGAACGCCTCAGCACGTCTCCTGGAAAGGGCGTGCCATTGACCTTTCTAGTGCGGTCGTTCGTGTTATTGAATCATGCCAGAGATCACATTACCGACGAAATAATTAAAACTACACGTGTTTGTAATGTAAAACACACTATAGAAAATAGTAATTTTCCAAATTTCTGTTAATTTGCTTGACATACTGCAAAGTGTGTCAGGGGCTAAGAGATTGACATTTATTGTGATGCCGTTTTCAATTCCAATTCTAACACTTATTTTGATTCACTCGTGATTGTTATTATTAAAAGAGAAAATTACAGACTCTTAAAGTATCCAAATACAGTAAAATGATCTGCAATGTTTTGAATGCACTGTTATTATTGACCCCATTTATTGTCACTGGGTAAGGCAAAGATCTATAATTTTTATAATGTTGTAAAGAAGTATAACAAGCGTCGATTTAGTCCTTTTGGTAAGGTTTAAGACAGCGGAGTCCAAGGTTTGAATCTCCAATTGAGCTAACGGTCTGTACTTCACTCGTTGAATCATTGAATAAATTAGAAGCACACACCTCCAGGCTCATGTAAACTGGCTAGTGAAGTAAAAATAAATAATAAAAACTATATTTAATAAGTCTAAGATAAGCATGTAGGATAGTTTCCCAAGGATTGCGTACGTCATTTAAGTTATATTTAAAGTATCGACCTACCCATGCATGTGTACAGTTCTATTTTTTGTAGTTTTGTATTGACTATCTTGTATCTTTCTATGACGAATACATTTTACTAAAAAAATAATAATAATTTTAATGAGCCGAGAATTGTTTGTCTATATTTACCACCAATCTCTATTGTTAATATGCATCCTCTATTAGTGGAGGTACGAGTCATTTTCTCATGTTATATAGGCCTACTTAAACTCTTTGAACTACTACACTCAGAAACAATGAAACCTCAGTGCTATCTCAGCCAGATTCAGTAACAATATATTCATTCTTAACAACGAAGTTACTATCAGGATAGCTACTGAGAGGCTGAAACCCTTTGAACTATTACACTCAGAAACAATGGAACCTCAGTGCTATCTCAGCCAGATTCACTAACTATATATCCACCCTTAACAATGAAGTTACTAACTATCAGGATAGCTACTGAGAGGCTGAAACCCTTTGAACTATTACGCTCAGAAACAATGAAACCTCAGTGCTATCTCAGCCAGATTCACTAACTATATATCCATCCTTAACAACGAAGTTACTATCAGGATAGCTAATGAGAGGCTGAAACCCTTTGAACTATTTTACTCAGAAATAATGAAACCTCAGTGCTATCTCAGCCAGATTCACTAACAATACATTCATTCTTAACAACGAAGTTACTAACTATAAGGATAGCTACTGAGAGGCTGAAACCCTTTGAACTGTTACACTTAGAAACAATGAAACCTCAGTGCTATCTCAGCCAGATTTACCAACAATATATTCATTCTTAACAACGAAGTTACTATCAGGATAGTTACTGAGAGGCTGAAACCCTTTGAACTATTACACTCAGAAACAATGAAACCTCAGTGCTATCTCAGCCAGATGCACTAACTATATATCCAGCCTTAACAACGAAGTTATTAATTATCAGAATAGCTACTGAGAGGCTTAAACCCTTTGAACTATTACACTCAGAAACAATGAAACCTCAATGCTATCTCAGCCAGATTCACTAACTATATATCCATCCTTAACAACGAAGTTACTAATTATCAGGATAGCTACTGAGAGGCTGAAACCCTTTGAACTATTACACTCAGAAACAATGAAACCTCAGTGCTATCTCAGCCAGATTCACTGACTATTGTACCGGGTCTTTGACCGGTACATTTCGGTTTTTTTTCGTTGTCTGCCAGGCTGCCTGAGATCGCTCACGCTCTGCGTTCCGTGTACTTTGGTAGCCGTTGGCCCGGTTCCGTTCGTTCCGTGTTCCAGCAGCTTCGGTCAGGTTGGCCTGTCTGTTCAGTCTAGATTGTTCTAGAAGAGTTCTACTCGGCCGAACCTCCTTTCCATGTTTGGCTAGACAAACTAAAACGTAAGTGTTCATTTTGTAAGTTTTAATATCTAATCACCCTTTTGGTGAAAATACTTTTGTTTCATTGAAAATATTAATCGTTCTTACTTGTGTATTCAGAGTTTTGTTAAATTTGGTTTCTTTGTCTAGATGTGTTAACCTAGGTTTGACCCATGTGCTCCATGTTAATTTTTACCGTTAATTACCGTTAATGCTTTTTGTATCTGCCTTTATTTTCAATTGTAATTCTGTATAATGTTTATTGAGCCTTTTTACAGTTGTAGTTACCGATTTACCATATTTTTTGTTCTTTGCCAATAACCTAGCCTAGCTGTACTCTTTGATTTTCATGTTCTAACATATTTCTCCTGTTTCAATAGCCTAGTTCTCAGTTTATCATTTTTAGTTCCATATACGTCTTTTATAATTTGTTAACTTGTAATTGATTTTAAATCTGAGTTTGCCCACCTAATTATTCTTAGCCTAAAGTTAACCTTTCATTTTCTAGTTTGCTCCACTGTCTTGTTTGCTCTTCATGTTCAGTTTTGTTAAATCATGCACCCTTATATTTAGTGGTTATGTGTAATATGTTGTTGTGATGGCTGGACTGTTTTAATGTGCTGTGGTCTGGTTGCAGTCCAGGGTCCTTGAGTAGGACGTTTCAACCCTCAGCCGGTCGTCCGGGCAAAGTTCTACCATCTGCACTGCTAGCCTGGCCTGAGGACCATGTTGAAGCCTGGAGTCGCTAGCTACCCGCTCTACATCTTGGGTACATACATAAGTCTTCTGTCCTCAGGTCAGTGTATTCCATTTTGGTTTCCCGGCGGCTGAGCTGGGGGTTTTGGTTGGTGCATCGATTAAAAGAAAGAAAAAAAACAAGTGCTATATAAAAAGAAAAAAAAGTTTATGGAACTGTATGCGGCCTAGGCCTAACACTCGAACAGTGATTTTAGGAAACACAGCCATGGGGGACATTGTTATAGATTTTGCAAGTTTAAGAAAAAAGAAGGGGTTTTAAAATAAACAAAAAATTTGTGTTAATATTTATTGTTGTTAATCTTTAGTTTATTTTATTGTTATAGTTATTCAAATTTTTATATTTTGTTAGGCCCTACTGTTAAACTATAGTATTCTTTATTTATATGTTTAGGCCTAGTTATTGTTATTTATTTTTTTGTTAAGTGTATTAGGGGGGTTTTGAAGTGAATTTTTACTCGAACGGTACCGTGTTATCTTTTCTTTTAAATTGTTTAATTTTTAAATTCTTCACCAAAAGGGGATTATTGTTAACTTTTAATTCGGAGCTGCCCAGGGATTCCGGCTTACTCCCTGGCCCGGTGGAATCAAGGGATGTGTGGGCTAAATTGCCGGTTTTAAGTGTTGTGATCCAAAAGTTTTCTAAATTTTCACTTTTATTTGGGGCTTAATATTTTCTTACGTTTTGGGGTGTCTCAGGCTAAACTGCAGATAGGCCATACAAAAATTGATTGTTAAATTTTGGTATTTGTGGAGTTTGTTGTTTCTGTAGTTTATGTGTTGTATCTTGTTATTTTAGTGTTTATGGTTATTGATTTAAGTGCTAATTTATATTGGGGCCTTCTGCCCGTTAATATTGTGGCCTTCTGCCGTTTTGGTTTAATTATTTTTTGCCTTGATAATAAAATTAGTTTTGCTCAGCTGCCGAGTGTTATTTTGACCCTCCAACTGCCACCCGTGATCCCATCGCTCGACTTGTTTTGAGCCATCCCCCGGTTGGCACGCTTACCAGCTTTGGTGGGGGGGATGGGTCTCAATTGGTAGCAGAGCGTGGTTGCCTATAAAAAAAAAAAAAAAAAAAATTTAATAAAAAAAAAATTTAATTCTTTCTTGGTTGACGGTGGGTGTTTGCCAGTTAGTAGGCCATGGTTGGCTGACCTACCGTCAAGGTGTCTTGGTAATAAGTAGAAAAAAAAAAACAAAAAAAAAGAAACAAATAAATAATTATATAAAAAAAAAAACCAATTAAAAACCAAATAAATAATTTAACTTTGTAAAAAAAAAAAAAAAAAAAAAAAAAAAAAAAAAAAAAAAAAAAAATTAGGCAATCCGCTTGGTTACTTTGTTGAATGGGTTTCATGGGTGGATTGGAGTGGTCGGCAGTGGCTCGGTAGGCTGAGGGTTTAGTTCGTCTTGGACCCTGGAGTTGTCGTTTTTTGTGTATATTGTTGAGAATTGTTGCGTTAGAGATGGCCTATCTGCAGAATGTTGCGCTCCTGGTGAAGGAGGAGTTGATATTTGAGTTGAGGTCGCGGGGTGTGACTCCGGAAGGGGATGTTTTGAATCTCCGGAGGTTGCTGCGGGAGCAGTTGTCCGCGGGTACGGCGGTGGATTGGTCTGACCTGCTGGAGGTTGGGGATGAGTTCGGGGTTTGTAAACGTAAGGTGGAAGATTGGGAAGGGGTGTTAGAGGATTTGCATTTTGAACCTCCAGTGGGTCGTGACCGGGCCTGCCGTCTTGCACGTCTGGGGCATCTGCTTGCCCGTTTGAGGCTGGTCAACCGGGCGCCGGGGTTGGAACCGTCGGATCGGGCGTGGATCTTGGAGAGTGTGTCTAGGCTGGATGAGATTTTTCAGGCACTCTCCGGTTCCACGACTCCTACGGGTCTGGGTCAGCGGCCTAATTTCACACTGTCGCCTAACATGTCGAGGCCGCAGGCTGAGACAATGGCTCTCACTGTGCCTGAGGTTCCTTCTGAGCCTGCAGGCGTTTCTGTTGAGGTTGCTTGTGGTTCGGCTCCAGCTGCCGTTCCTTCTGCTTCGGCTCCTGTGGGTTCACCTGCTCTTCTGCAGCTGAGCTACCACAAGCTGCCTAACCCTCTCACGCCCATGATCCGGAATCTCCCTGTGATCGATGGGATGGATCCTGAGGAGCTTCTTAAGTTTCTGGTGGCCTTTCTCAGACTTAGTGAGATGCCCGGCATGCAGGCTGGGGGCTTGCTTCGTCTGGTGTTCCCTTATTGCAGAGGTCCCGTTGGGGAGTTGCTGAGTTCTGTCTTGGCCAGTGATGCCTCGGTGGACTCGTTCCATCGAGAGTTACTTTCGTCATTTCTTCCCCTTCGACTCAGGGAGAGGATGGTCATGGACAGATTTTATCGGTCGCAGGGTAGGGGCGAGTCTCTGGCAGCCTATGTCTCTTCAGTCAGGGAAGCTCGTCAAGCGTTGTGCCTCACCCTTTCTGAAGCTGACACCGTTCGTGTCATCCTGGATGGCATTTCTCCCGAAGAACGGTGCAGATTGGTTTTTGCTGGTGTTCCTTCTACTTTTCGGGAGCTGCATCAGCTGTGCATTGTTTCGCGCAGCGTGCAGTTCTCAGACCAGCAAGGGAGGGATTCTGAGAGTCATCGTGCTCTCCCCACCCGTCGACCGGCTATGTCTTTGGGTGTGAGTCAGCCAGTGGAGGGTCGTGGTTCTCGGCCTCCTGTTCTGTGTTTTGCTTGTGGCCAACCTGGTCACATTCGACGTGACTGTCCACGTGCTCGAGGTCGTGGGGCGGGAAACGCTCAGCGCGGGGGGTTGCCTCCACAGTAGCTCCCCGCGTTGTTGCGACTGACCGTGGCCATTTGCCTCTGACGCGTGCCCATAGCAGGAGCGTCGGGGAATTTTCGGGCCTTGCTGGCATGGCTTCCCTGGGACTTAGTGCGGTCACCTCGGTGTGTCCTGGCGTTTTTGTATCTTTTGGTGGTACGGTGTGTCGAGCCCTTCTTGATTCTGGTTCGGCATGCAGTATCATCAGCCTTTCCCTTTTTGAGTCCCTTGACGCCTTAGGACTTGTCAGGCACACCGAGCCCTCTTCTATTACTTGCTGGACGGCATCCCAAACTCCTCTACCCATACTTCTAAAGGCGTCATTACATTTTAAAATTGAAGGATTTTCCTGGAGGTGGGGTTTTCTTGTTGCCAAGGACCTGGCGGTTTCTTGTATCCTAGGGGCAGACTTCATTTCCAAAAGTGGTATGGTGCTTGACCTCCAGAAGCGCCAGATGTTTTTCAAGTTTAATCGGCGAGTTTTGGTGCCTCTAGTAGGTGATTCTGACTGCCCTCCTGCAGTCAGAGAGGTGGGTTGTGAGCCCGAACAACCCAAGGTGGATCCAGTTGGTCATCTCCCCCCTGAGCAGGCGGAGGCCATTAGGAGGCTGTGTTTGCGGTTTCCTGATGTGCTTACGGCTGAGCTTGGGGTCACTTCTCTTCTGGAGTATGAGATCCACCTCACCGATTCTCAGCCAGTTAGAAGTCATCCGTACAAACTTGCTCCCCCAAAGATGGAGGTTATGAGGGCTATGATCGAAGATCTTCTGAGCAAGGGTGTGATTGAACCGTCTCGTTCTGCTTATGCCAGTCCAGCTTTTCTTGTGCCCAAGCCTAATGGTAAGTCTAGGCTTGTGATGGATTATCGGAGGCTCAACGCTAAGGTCGCTATTGACTCGGTATCTCTGCCTGATTTGCATTCGGCGTTTGATTGGTTCGGTAAGGCCAAGTTTTTCAGTGTTTTTGATTTGAACCAGGCCTACCATCAGATTCCATCGAAGAAGGAATCACGGCCCATGACTAGCTTCTGTGTTCCCTGAAATCTCTATCAGTTCACTAGGGTTCCTATGGGTCTTGCTGTGGGTGCCCAGACTCTTACTCGTCTGCTTGATTCCATCTTCCATGATGTGAAGTTCAAGTTTGTTTTCAATTACCTGGACGATCTTCTTGTCTACAGTGAGACTTTCGGGGAACACATGCAACATCTGGAGGAAGTTCTTAGTCGCCTCAAATCAGCTGGCCTTACCGTCAATCCAGAGAAAGTCACTTTTGCTCGTCCTGAGATTTCTTTTCTGGGTCATCTTATCTCTTCTCGAGGCGTCTGCATAGATCCTGCGAGGACCCAGGGCATTCGGGATTTTCCTCCTCCCAGAGATGCCAAGGGGATTGCCCGTTTTGTGGGGATGGTGAATTTTTACCGTCGCTTCATCCCTAACGTGGCCGAGCTTGCTGCCCCGTTGAACGAGCTGCGAAAGAAAGGTGTCCCTTTTGTGTGGGGCCAAGCTCAGCAGACTGCCTTTGATGCTCTCAAGGAGGCTATCATGCAACCTCCTGTCCTGCGTATGCCTGATTTCAGCAGAGAATTTGTTCTTCAGACTGATGCCTCCTCCTCCGCCATTGCTGCTGTTCTTTCTCAGGAGTTTGATGGGGTCATGCAGCCCATCGCTTTTGCTTCGAGGACGTTGTCTCACCAGGAAAGGAAAGCTTCTTCCATCTATGAGTTAGAGTGTCTGGCTGTTGTCTTCGGTACGGACAAGTTTCGGCGTTTCTTGGAACACGCTGAGTTCTTGCTGGAGACGGACAATCAGGCACTGTCTTGGCTTCTTGCCCATCCCAGACAGCTTGGGAAAATTGGTCGCTGGGTGGTCAAAATTTCTGCCTTTAAGTTCCGAGTTCAACATCTTAGGGGTACCCAGAATGTCATCGCGGATGCTCTTTCCCGCATGTACCATGAACCCAGTGATCCACCGACTGAGGCTGTGGCTCAGTGTGGTGCTGTTCTTCTGGATTTTCCTCTGGCTTTTGACGACCTACTGTCCCATCAGCAGAAAGATCCCGAGCTGTCAGTCATCTTAGGTGAGCTTCAAGAGGGAGGTGCCCACCCTCCCTATTTTCTGTCCAAAGGGGTACTCTGTTGCCGTCCTCGACAGAGGGGTGAACCCCGTGTAGTGCTGCCTAGTCATCTAGTACCGATGGTCTTTCAATATTATCACTCTTCTCTTGTGGGCGGTCATCTTGGCATTCATAAGACCATCGCTAAGATTCGTAGGTACTTCATCTGGAAGGGCATGGACCGGGATGTTGCTGGCAGAGTGCGGGCTTGTCACCTGTGCTCTCTCAGCAAGCCTAGTCAGAATGCAAGGTTAGGGTTGTTATCTTCTGAGGTGGCCGAGCGTCCTTTTGAGAAGGTGTTCATCGACTACGTGGGTCCTTTTCCCCGTAGCAAGTCAGGTAGCTCCTACCTACTTGTTTGTGTGGATGCTTTCTCGAAGTTCGTTTGGCTTTTCCCACTTCGGAGTGCCACGGCTAAGCTCACCATCCGTGCTCTCCAGTCCCAACTCTTCCAGCACTTTGGTGTGCCTTCCACTCTTGTGTCCGACAACGGTAGCCAGTTTACCTCACATGAGTTTCGTAGGTTCTGTTTTGGCAATGGTATCAGGCATGTGACTACCTCTCCGTATTACCCACAGCCTTCTCATGCAGAGCGGTTCAACCGCAATCTTCGGTCTGCCCTTATTACTTTCCATGCTGAGAAGCAGAACACCTGGGATGAGAGTCTCTCTTGGCTCCAGCTTGCTTTCAATTCTTCCAAGCATGAGAGTCACAATGCCACTCCCTTCGAAATTCTACATGGCTACCCTCCTAACAACCCTTTGTCCAACTTGTGGAGGTTAGAGGATCTTCTACCTACGCCAGGTGCCACTGACGTAGTGTCCACGTGGCGGGCTGCTCGGCGCAACCTGCTACGTGCTAGAGAGAGAGTAAGGAGGAGGTATGATAAGGGTCGTACTCCTAACCCTTTTCAGGTTGGAGATCTGGTTCTTTGTCAGGCTCACCCGGTCAGTTCGGCCGCGGAACGAAGAGCTGCCAAGTTGTGCTATCGGTGGTCTGGTCCCCACCGCATCGACAGGTTTTTGTCACCGGTGACTGCTCTGCTGGTTGATCCCCAGTCAGGCAGGGTGTTCAGGAAAGCCCATGTGTCCCAGCTTAAGGCTTTCCGGGGAACGGTTGATCCAGGAGTTGGTGTTCCTGGGGGTTTCTTGGGGCAAAGAGATTGATCACCTCTGCGCCCTAGGTGGCTGTTCTGAGAGAGTCTCCTTTCTCTCTTTTCTGGTCGGGCCCGACCGTCAGGGTAGTTCGCTCCCTGTTTGAGGGGTTTCCCCTCTTAGTTTCTCGTTGGCGTCCTTGGAGCACCACTCTTTGGAGGTTTCTTCTTCTTCCTCTTGGTTCCCTGAGGTACCGAGTTTTTTCCCCTGCCTGGGTGTGTTGAGGTTTTGCAGAGGGAGGTTGTACCGGGTCTTTGACCGGTACATTTCGGTTTTTTTTCGTTGTCTGCCAGGCTGCCTGAGATCGCTCACGCTCTGCGTTCCGTGTACTTTGGTAGCCGTTGGCCCGGTTCCGTTCGTTCCGTGTTCCAGCAGCTTCGGTCAGGTTGGCCTGTCTGTTCAGTCTAGATTGTTCTAGAAGAGTTCTACTCGGCCGAACCTCCTTTCCATGTTTGGCTAGACAAACTAAAACGTAAGTGTTCATTTTGTAAGTTTTAATATCTAATCACCCTTTTGTTGAAAATACTTTTGTTTCATTGAAAATATTAATCGTTCTTACTTGTGTATTCAGAGTTTTGTTAAATTTGGTTTCTTTGTCTAGATGTGTTAACCTAGGTTTGACCCATGTGCTCCATGTTAATTTTTACCGTTAATTACCGTTAATGCTTTTTGTATCTGCCTTTATTTTCAATTGTAATTCTGTATAATGTTTATTGAGCCTTTTTACAGTTGTAGTTACCGATTTACCATATTTTTTGTTCTTTGCCAATAACCTAGCCTAGCTGTACTCTTTGATTTTCATGTTCTAACATATTTCTCCTGTTTCAATAGCCTAGTTCTCAGTTTATCATTTTTAGTTCCATATACGTCTTTTATAATTTGTTAACTTGTAATTGATTTTAATTCTGAGTTTGCCCACCTAATTATTCTTAGCCTAAAGTTAACCTTTCATTTTCTAGTTTGCTCCACTGTCTTGTTTGCTCTTCATGTTCAGTTTTGTTAAATCATGCACCCTTATATTTAGTGGTTATGTGTAATATGTTGTTGTGATGGCTGGACTGTTTTAATGTGCTGTGGTCTGGTTGCAGTCCAGGGTCCTTGAGTAGGACGTTTCAACCCTCAGCCGGTCGTCCGGGCAAAGTTCTACCATCTGCACTGCTAGCCTGGCCTGAGGACCATGTTGAAGCCTGGAGTCGCTAGCTACCCGCTCTACATCTTGGGTACATACATAAGTCTTCTGTCCTCAGGTCAGTGTATTCCATTTTGGTTTCCCGGCGGCTGAGCTGGGGGTTTTGGTTGGTGCATCGATTAAAAGAAAGAAAAAAACAAGTGCTATATAAAAAGAAAAAAAGTTTATGGAACTGTATGCGGCCTAGGCCTCACACTCGAACAGTGATTTTAGGAAACACAGCCATGGGGGACATTGTTATAGATTTTGCAAGTTTAAGAAAAAAGAAGGGTTTTTAAAATAAACAAAAAATTTGTGTTAATATTTATTGTTGTTAATCTTTAGTTTATTTTATTGTTATAGTTATTCAAATTTTTATATTTTGTTAGGCCCTACTGTTAAACTATAGTATTCTTTATTTATATGTTTAGGCCTAGTTATTGTTATTTATTTTTTTGTTAAGTGTATTAGGGGGGTTTTGAAGTGAATTTTTACTCGAACGGTACCGTGTTATCTTTTCTTTTAAATTGTTTAATTTTTAAATTCTTCACCAAAAGGGGATTATTGTTAACTTTTAATTCGGAGCTGCCCAGGGATTCCGGCTTACTCCCTGGCCCGGTGGAATCAAGGGATGCGGGCCAAATTGCCGGTGTAATTGGTGATACCAAAAATTTTATAATTTTCTTCACTTTTAGTTGGGGCCTATTAAATTTTTCTTACGTTTTGGGGTGTCTCAGGCTAGGATGCAGATAGGCCATGTAGTTGTTAATTTGTTAATTTTGGTATTTGTTGAGTTTGTTGTTTTGTAGCTTTTGTGAATCTTGTTAAATTTTGTGTGTTTTGTTATTTATTTAACTGCAAATTATTGTTGCGGCCTTCTGCCTCTTTTTATTGTGGCCTTCTGCCGTTTTGATTAATTAATTATTTTGATTTTTTTGGTAATAAACTAGTTTTGCTCAGCTGCCGAGTGTTATTTTGACCCTCCAACTGCCACCCGTGATCCCATCGCTCGACTTGTTTTGAGCCATCCCCCGGTTGGCACGCTTACCAGCTTTGGTGGGGGGATGGGTCTCAATAATCACCTTTGTTACTTTTTAGAAGGGGTCAACAATCAATGTATGTCTTCTCATTTCTAAGAGTATTCGACTGTGATGATGTAATAAATATGAATTTTGAAAACATCTGGAAAACATCTATCAAAAGGGGTAATAAATGTTTTGGGGCCGTATGAACCCACTTGTGGCTCTGGCTCACAATCGGCAGAAGCTTTGTTCATCCCGATGATGAAGTTTGTGACGTAATACCTAACTAATGATCGAATACTTACATTACAGTTAATTATCCCAGTGCCTCTATTCAACAATGAATAGGTAA